>JAQIUQ010000611.1:1095000-1183737 GCA_030378365.1 Hybognathus amarus
TATCTCCAGAAGGCTTTTTTTGCAATGCAGATTTAAAAAATAAAAGTAACTGTTCATTGGGGAAATTAATTGTGATTTTGAGTCCCTGGTTTAATTATTTTGTATTTCTATGGCAACGTATCAAGCGTCACGTGACACTTTTTGAGGCTTCGTTTACGTGCCTGTTATCTATCTGTCTATAAATTACAGGAACATCTGTGTGTCTGTTAATCGAATATCTCTCGAACCGTAAATCCGATGGATTTCAAGAGCAGGCGAGTTTGTCGTTGTTTGGAATAGAAATGCAAAAGATATTGTTAAATATATCGGTAAAGGAAGCACACATTGAAGTTGTGGTTTAAAAATAAACATTCTGTCAGCTAAACATTAAGCAGGCATGTTTTTATTTTTATTTTTTATTTTTATTTTTTAAAACAGTAAAAGATTTAGGACAATCGGGCCTGGCTCAGTATAAAACTGATTTTCAGCAGGTTCCTGCTCTGCAGAACATAAAACCACATACACAACAAAGCTCGCACACTAGACAGCTAGAGACAACAACAGACACACAAACCAAGAAATCTGGGCAGCACGAGGGGCTGTAAAGCCATCTCAATAGTCACAGATATACCGGTCCATTAAATGGCAAGCAAATGTTATCTTAAATAGTCTTCTTGAGGTGATATTTCTGATGTGCTGTGGGATCTCATTCCAGGTTTTTGTAAGCACAAAAAAAAAGATCTTTGTCCATAACAGTTTCTAAAAGCCGGTAAAGGCAAAAGTCCGTTTGTAAAAGATCTCGTAGTGCGCTCAGACCTTGAGCTAAGTTTCGGAACCAGTTCGGTTAGAGCAGTTACAGTGTGTCCATTTGAGATTTGATAAAACAGGTTTATCCCATGGCTTATTTTATAGTTCTGAAATGTCAAGGCATTACACAAAGATAGTGCAGTACAGTGGTGAGTCCATCCTGGGAGCCTGACGTGGATCTTATGAGCTCTATTATAAAGTCTTATTACTGGTTTAATAATCTCATCTGTTGTTAGTGACCAAACAGGTAAACAGTATGACAAAGTAGACAGAATGATGGCATGAAGATAGGTTTTTGAAACAGAAAACAACAAAAATGGTCTAATTTTGCTGTAAACATATAACTTTTGATTTAACCTTCTGGTTAAAGTTTGAACATGTTCTTGGTAAGTAAGATGAGAATCAAGATAGACTCCCAGATACTTAAATGCTGATACAATTTAAAGCGTTTGATTAGAAAAAGAAATAGGATTGAGTATGGATAGTTGTCTTCTAGGTGAATAAAAATACATGCAATGTGTTTTCTTAACATTAAGTGTTAAATGATTATCTTGTAACCAGTTCTGTAAATGCTGAAGATCCATATTAAGTTTGTGATTGATTGTGTCAAAATTAGAGCCAGAAAGAAAAATAACTGTGTCATCAGCATACAGCAAAGTACTAGAAAAATTCAAAACACAAGGAAGATCATTAATATACATAAGGAAAAGTAAAGGACCTAAAATACTGCCCTGTGGAACTCCCATTGAACACGCTCGTGGCTGTGATGTTACTGAGCCGATTCCTACAGTCTGAGACCTGTCACTTAAATATGATGTAAACATATCTATTGCGGAAGGTGACAAATGAAAAGAAAAAAGTTTGTTTAACAGAATTTGATGATTGACTGTATCGAAAGCTTTCTGAAAATCTACGTATATAGCTCCAGTTATCTGACCCTTGTTTAGAGACACACGTATTTGCTCTGTGAGAAGGAGCAAAGCCGACATAGTTGACCGCAAGGGTCGAAAACCATGCTGGCAATCACTGAGCAGGTTATTATTTTCAAGGTGGTTAATTAGTTGATTATACAATATTTTTTCAAGCAACTTAGAAATTGTCGGAAGAATTGCAATTGGACGATAATTGGAAATATTAGTTGGATCATCAGACTTAAGAATCGGGGTGATCTGGGCCGTTTTCCACAAAGCAGGAAATACTGATTGTCTAATACACAGGTTAATTAAATGATGAAGGAGTGGTATAAGAGTACTGGCATGAGTTTTAAGAAAACTTATGTTTAAATTATATATATCACAAGCATGAGAAGCATTCAGAGAACACAAAATATTAGTTATCTCATTTTGTGTGATTTCAGAAAAAGAAAATTGCTGAAATAATGCTGGTACTGATGTGAGAAACAGAGGAGTAGTAAATTTAGAGGATAATTCTTGTACAGATGAAATAAAATACTCATTAAAAGAACTAGCTATTTTATCATGATCAGTAAGAAGAGTACCATTTATGGATAATTGTAAACTATTATTATTTTTAATTTTATTTTCACCAGTTATAGATTTCAATGTTCGCCATAGAGTTCTTGGGTTGGAAACAGTTTGACTAATTTGATTTTCATAATAAGACTGTTTTGCTTTAAATAATTCAAAACTACACTTATTTCTAAGCTGTGTGAAAATAAGCTTAGCTTCAGGTGTTTTAGTTAATCTTAATGCTTTCAAAGAAGAGGCCTTCTTTTTTAAGAGCTGTAAAATATCAGGAGTTAACCAAGGTACTGTATTTTGTCTGAATATGAATTTTACAGGTAGTTGTATATTTTTGACGTACTGTCTCCAATCTCTTATGGAAATTTGACAGACCATGATCTGGATTTTGCAAAAGTATCTCGTTACTCCAATCAGTATCATCAAGTTAAGCATTAAACTGAGACAGTTTTGAGTTTGGTATTTTTTTTATGTAATTATTTTTATGACATTTTGGCTGTTTAAAACATTTCCTAATGACGTATATGAGTGAGTGATCTGAAACTGCTGTGTTTATCACTCCTGATATGCCATACTTGGAAGGTTGATTGGTGAAAATAAGATCCAAAATAGAATTTCTGCTTTTACCAAATCTAGTGGGATCTTTAATTAATTGATGAAGACCATGTTTTATAGCAGTTGTTTTCAGAAGTTTAGAGGAATTATCAGACCAATTTAAATTTATGTCACCAAGAATGACAAGCTCATTAATTTTAACTGATTTTATTAAGTCCGAAAACTGCAATAAATATGCAGTTGGACTGATATTTGGAGGCTTGTAAGTGACAATAATAGTAACTGAAAATTGATTTGAAAAATGAATAACCAGTTGGAGTGACTCTGATACTGTTGATAGTTTTACTAGAGAATGTGCATATTTTTTATTTACATAGAGAGCAACACCACCACCAGTTTTTTCAATCCTGTCTTTGCGATATAATGAATAGTTTTCAATTGCAAGAAATGAGTCTGGTATAACAGGAGTCAGCCATGATTCAGATATTGCCATGACATGAGCCTTTGTTTGAGTGAGCATGATTTTAAATTCATCCAGTTTGGGAACAAGGCTTCTCATATTTAGATGGCAAACTTTGAAACCTCTGATTCGACCAAGTTGGCATAAAGTAACTGGATTTTTTCTTAGACACAAGTGTCTTTTTTGTGCTCTAACAGGTTTAGAATTAAAGCCTGGATTAGCAGGAGGAGAATTAAATGGCTGAGGTGCAATCAGTGTGCCAACAAGTTGTTGAAAACAGTGCGATTGAGATAAATCCGTGTTTGGGACACCTGCATGTAAACCCATGCCCAAACTGTTATTTAAAACATGAGTATAAAATCCAAAAAAATATAAAAAAGCGGACATAAAAACATTTTTGCCCGGACCAGGGTTTGGCTAAGGACAAAAAACGAGGGTGTAATCCATCGAGCGGAAGTTGAAGCCTCGCTGGAGTTGCCATCTTGTAGCAGAACTTCACCTGCGTTAGCATTCCCATTGACTCCCATTCATTTTGGCGTCACTTTGACAGCGAATAACTTTACATCTGAGGCGTTTGAAGACCCCATTTGTCCTTTATTTATTTCTAAAGAAACACGACAATGTATAAATTGCTCCATTACCTTGTAGCTTATGTTATGGCCCCGTGGAAGCAGTTTTAGTGAAAGTATGTTAACAATTGTCCATACCCCCTCCACACTGCACACTGAGTGGCCACTCCCCCCTCCACACTGCACACTGAGTGGCCACTCCCCCTCCACACTGCACACTGAGTGGCCACTCCCCCCTCCACACTGCACACTGAGTGGCCACTCCCCCCTCCACACTGCACACTGAGTGGCCACTCCCCCTCCACACTGCACACTCAGTGGCCACTCCCCCTCCACACTGCACACTGAGTGGCCACTCCCCCTCCACACTGCACACAGAGTGGCCACTCCCCCTCCACACTTCACACAGAGTGGCCACTCCCCCTCCACACTGCACACTGAGTGGCCAAAAATGGAGGCTCTAGACCCTTCCAGAGCTGAGATATTGAGATATATATGAAATATTTATGACTTACTGAGATATTGAGCCATTAAGAATATCTCAATATCTCAGCTCTGGAAGGGTCTAGAGCCTCCATTTTTGCACTCAGGTCTAAGTCCCATGGCCCTCTATCAGAATCCAGAGTTTCAAGAAGATTGGAGAAAAAAAAATTTGCACCAAAAAAAAAAAAAAAACGACAGTGGTACCCCTTATGTTTTTTTTGTTTTTTGTCCGAAATTTTTTTTTTCTCCAATCTTCTTGAAACTCTGGATTCTGATTGAGGGACATGGGACTAAGCAAAAATGGAGGCTCTAGACCCTTCCAGAGCTGAGTATTGAGATATTTATGAGATATTTATGACTTACTGAGATATTGAGCCATTAAAAATATCTCAATATCTCAGCTCTGAAAGGGTCTAGAGCCTCCATTTTTGCACTCAGGTCTAAGTCCCATGGCCCTCTATCAGAATCCAGCGTTTCAAGAAGATTGGAGAAAAAAAAAATTCGCACCAGAAAAAAAAAAAAAACGACTGTGGTACCCCTTATGTTTTTTTTGTTTTTTTGTCCGAAATTTTTTTTTCTCCAATCTTCTTGAAACTCTGGATTCTGATTGAGGGACATGGGACTAAGACCTGAGTGCAAAAATGGAGTCTCTAGACCCTTCCAGAGCTGAGATATTGAGATATTTATGAGATATTTATGACTTACTGAGATATTGAGCCATTAAAAATATCGCAATATCTCAGCTCTGGAAGGGTCTAGAGCCTCCATTTTTGCACTCAGGTCTAAGTCCCATGGCCCTCTATCAGAATCCAGAGCTTCAAGAAGATTGGAGAAAAAAATTTTCGCACCAAAAAAAAAAAAAAAAACGACAGTGGTACCCCTTATGTTTTTTTGTTTTTTGTCCGAAATTTTTTTTTCTCCAATCTTCTTGAAACTCTGGATTCTGATTGAGGGACATGGGACTAAGACCTGAGTGCAAAAATGGAGGCTCTAGACCCTCCAGAGCTGAGATATTTATGAGATATTTATGACTTACTGAGATATTGAGCCATTAAAAATATCTCAATATCTCAGCTCTGGAAGGGTCTAGAGCCTCCATTTTTGCACTCAGGTCTAAGTCCCATGGCCTCTATCAGAATCCAGAGTTTCAAGAAGATTGGAGAAAAAAAATTCGCACCAAAAAAAAAAAAAAAAAAAAACGACAGTGGTACACCTTATGTTTTTTTGTTTTTTGTCCAAATTTTTTTTTCTCTCCAATCTTCTTGAAACTCTGGATTCTGATTGAGGGACATGGGACTAAGACCTGAGTGCAAAAATGGAGGCTCTAGACCCTTCCAGAGCTGAGATATTGAGATATTTATGACTTACTGAGATATTGAGCCATTAAAAATATCTCATAAATATCTCAGCTCTGGAAGGGTCTAGAGCCTTCATTTTTGCACTCAGGTCTAAGTCCCATGGCCCTCTATCAGAATCCAGAGTTTCAAGAAGATTGGAGAAAAAAATTGCACCAAAAAAAAAAAAACGACAGTGGTATCCCTTATGTTTTTTTTGTCCGAATTTTTTTTTTTCTCCAATCTTCTTGAAACTCTGGATTCTGATTGAGGGACATGGGACTAAGACCTGAGTGCAAAAATGGAGGCTCTAGACCCTTCCAGAGCTGAATTATTGAGATATTTATGACTTACTGAGATATTGAGCCATTAAAAATATCTCAATATCTCAGCTCTGGAAGGGTCTAGAGCCTCCATTTTTGCACTCATGTCTAAGTCCCATGGCCCTCTATCAGATTCCAGAGTTTCAAGAAGATTGGAGAAAAAAAATTGCCCCCCAAAAAAACGACAGTGGTACCCCTTATATTTTTTTTGTTTTTTTTGTCCGAACATTTTTTTTCTCCAATCTTCTTGAAACTCTGAATTCTGATTGAGGGACATGGGACTAAGACCTGAGTGCAAAAATGGAGGCTCTAGACCCTTCCAGAGCTGAGATATTGAGATATTTATGACTTACTGAGATATTAAGCCATTAAAAATATCTCTAATATCTCAGCTCTGGAAGGGTCTAGAGCCTCCATTTTTGCACTCAGGTCTAAGTTCCATGGCCCTCTATCAGAATCCAGAGTTTCAAGAAGATTGGAGAAAAAAAAATTGCACCAAAAAAAAACGACAGTGGTACCCCTTATGTTTTTTTTGTTTTTTGTCCGAATTTTTTTTTTCTCCAATCTTCTTGAAACTCTGGATTCTGATTGAGGGACATGGGACTAAGACCTGAGTGCAAAAATGGAGGCTCTAGACCCTTCCAGAGCTGAGATATTGAGATATGTATGAGATATTTATGACTTACTGAGATATTGAGCCATTAAAAATATATCAATATCTCAGCTCTGGAAGGGTCTAAAGCCTCCATTTTTGCACTCAGGTATAAGTCCCATGGCCCTCTATCAGAATCCAGAGTTTCAAGAAGATTGGAGAGAGAAAAAATTTCGCACCAAAAAAAAAAAAAAAAAAACGACAGTGGTACCCCTTATGTTTTTTTGTTTTTTTGTCCAAAATTTTTTTTTCTCCAATCTTCTTGAAACTCTGGATTCTGATTGAGGGACATGGGACTAAGACCTGAGTGCAAAAATGGAGGCTCTAGACCCTTCCAGAGCTGAGATATTGAGATATTTATGAGATATTTATGACTTACTGAGATATTGAGCCATTAAGAATATCTCAATATCTCAGCTCTGGAAGGGTCTAGAGCCTCCATTTTTGCACTCAGGTCTAAGTCCCATGGCCCTCTATCAGAATCCAAAGTTTCAAGAAGATTGGAGAAAAAAAAATTCGCACCAAAAAAAAAAAAAAAAAAAAAACGACAGTGGTACCCCTCATGTTTTTTTTTTTTGTTTTTTGTCCGAATTTTTTTTTTCTCCAATCTTCTTTGAAACTCTGGATTCTGATTGAGGGACATGGGACTAAGACCTGAGTGTAAAAATGGAGGCTCTAGACCCTTCCAGAGTTGAGATATTGAGATATTTATGAGATATTTATGACTCTGAGATATTGAGCCATTAAAAATATCTCAATATCTCAGCTCTGGAAGGGTCTAGAGCCTCCATTTTTCACTCAGGTCTAAGTCCCATGGCCCTCTATTAGAATCCAGAGTTTCAAGAAGATTGGAGAGAGAAAAAAATTCGCACCAAAAAAAAAAATGACAGTGGTACCCCTTATGTTTTTTTTTTTGTTTTTTGTCCAAAAATTTTTTTTCTCCAATCTTCTTGAAACTCTGGATTCTGATTGAGGGACATGGGACTAAGACCTGAGTGCAAAAATGGAGGCTCTAGACCCTTCCAGAGCTGAGATATTGAGATATTTATGACTTACTGAGATATTGAGCCATTAAAAATATCTCAATATCTCAGCTCTGGAAGGGTCTAGAGCCTCCATTTTTGCACTCAGGTCTAAGTCCCATGGCCCTCTATCAGATTCCAGAGTTTCAAGAAGATTGGAGAAAAAAAAATTTCGCACCAAAAAAAAAAAACCGACAGTGGTACCCCTTATGTTTTTTTTTTGTTTTTTGTCCAAATTTTTTTTTTCTCCAATCTTCTTGAAACTCTGGATTCTGATTGAGGGACATGGGACTAAGACCTGAGTGCAAAAATGGAGGCTCTAGACCCTTCCAGAGCTGAGATATTGAGATATTTATGAGATATTTATGACTTACTGAGATATTGAGCCATTAAAAATATCTCAATATCTCAGCTCTGGAAGGGTCTAGAGCCTCCATTTTTGCACTCAGGTCTAAGTCCCATGGCCCTCTATCAGAATCCAGAGTTTCAAGAAGATTGGAGAAAAAAAAATTCGCACTAAAAAAAAAAAAAAACGACAGTGGTACCCCTTATGTTTTTTTTGTTTTTTTGTCCGAAATTTTTTTTTCTCCAATCTTCTTGAAACTCTGGATTCTGATTGAGGGACATGGGACTAAGACCTGAGTGCAAAAATGGAGGCTCTAGACCCTTCCAGAGCTGAGATATTGAGATATTTATGAGATATTTATGACTTACTGAGATATTGAGCCATTAAGAATATCTCAATATCTCAGCTCTGGAAGGGTCTAGAGCCTCCATTTTTGCACTCAGGTCTAAGTCCCATGGCCCTCTATCAGAATCCAGAGTTTCAAGAAGATTGGAGAAATAAAAAAAATCGCACCAAAAAAAAAAAAAAAACGACAGTGGTACCCCTTATGTTTTTTTGTTTTTTGTCTGAATTTTTTTTTCTCCAATCTTCTTGATACTCTGGATTCTGATTGAGGGACATGGGACTAAGACCTGAGTGTAAAAATGGAGGCTCTAGACCCTTCCAGAGTTGAGATATTGAGATATTTATGAGATATTTACTGACTTGAGATATTGAGCCATTAAAAATATCTCAATATCTCAGCTCTGGAAGGGTCTAGAGCCTCCATTTTTGCACTCAGGTATAAGGCCCATGGCCCTCTATCAGAATCCAGAGTTTCAAGAAGATTGGAGAAAAAAAAAATTTCGCACCAAAAAAAAAAAAAAAAAAAAACGACAGTGGTACCCCTTATGTTTTTTTTGTTTTTTTGTCCAAAATTTTTTTTTCTCCAATCTTCTTGAAACTCTGGATTCTGATTGAGGGACATGGGACTAAGACCTGAGTGCAAAAATGGAGGCTCTAGACCCTTCCAGAGCTGAGATATTGAGATATTTATGACTTACTGAGATATTGAGCCATTAAAAATATCTCAATATCTCAGCTCTGGAAGGGTCTAGAGCCTCCATTTTTGCACTCAGGTCTAATTTCCATGGCCCTCTATCAGAATCCAGAGTTTCAAGAAGATTGGAGAGAAAAAAAATTCGCACCAAAAAAAAAAAAAAAAAAACGACAGTGGTACCCCTTAGGTTTTTTTTTTTTGGTTTTTTGTCCGAAATTTTTCAAAATCTTCTTGAAACTCTGGATTCTAATTGAGAACATGTATTAAGCAATAACGAACAAAAAAAACAATGTCAACATTATGATGGTGTAGCCAAAATAACATTGGTGTGGTTTCCAAGGTAGGGGCTCGTATCAAGAGAGCCCTGCAAGGCCTTGAATGGTCTAGGTCCCAATAGGGAGACGTCCGACCTCGTCGCTGAGACGGGGCCCTATATATTGTCCTCCCACTAGCAGGAATTTGTGTTGCAAAAAGCATAAGCAAACTCAAAATGTAGTTGTCCCGACCTTTAACTGTATTAACCAGAAAAAATAAAATAAAAGAAGTAGGAACCCTTTAATTGGATTAACCGAATAACCAACCTTAGCCCCTCTCAATCATCATAATCTGTAATAGTAACGTTAAAGGAAAGAGGGCAAGTCACTCATACCTGTAGCAAAAATTAACCAATTTTGAGAGGTGACCCTGAAGTATCAGTCCTCACTCGTAGATAATCTTCTGAATCCCTGGAGCTTTTCCTTAAATCGTGCATGATGACTTTTCAGTGTATTTTCCCCTGTTGAACCGAGCTCTTGGTCGCTGCTCCACGCGTGTCGTCGTCGTCTTCTCACCGTCTGCCACGAAGACAAGAGTTGAATATCCTCATGATCCGGGTCTGCTGCGGACGGTACGGTGGCGACAGGAAACCCGAGAGCTGCCATATCTCTCGTCGCTTCTGATGCGTCTTGGTAGAGACGGGTGCCATCAACATAAAACATCCGCATCTTTGCTGGATATGGGGTCTGAAACCTTATGCGTTCATTCTTGAGTATTTTTTTGGCTTCCGCGTACTCGTTGCGCTTTTTAAGCACTTCAACTGGAAAGTCATGGTCAACAAAGAAGCGCGTTTCATCACAGTATACTTCTTTTTTCTGCCAAGCTTTCCGGAGAACTTCCTCTTTTGTACGGTAGCTCCCAAACTTTACCACGATAGAGCGGGGCTTCCCCTGCGCGCTGTCCGGTTTTTGGGTCAGCGCTCGATGTGCTCGTTCAATTCTCAGATCCCGATCGTCAGGAAGGTCTAGCGCTTTTTTGAACAGATTATCCAGGAAAGGAACCATTTCGGCCCCTTCCTTATCTTCAGGTATCCCGTAGATCCGCAGATTTTCCCTACGTGCACGACCCTCCTGATCGATCAGCCTAGCTTCAAGCTTAGCTTGACGTTGGGATAGCCTCTTAATTAACATCGATGCCGCTTGTAGCACCGTTTCTGTTTCCTCTATTCTTCCCTCCGCTTCATCCAGTCTGTCGTTCACGCCTTGTATTTCTTGATTAATGTCCGCCAGCTGCACGTTATTATCTTTTCTAAATTCTCGTAATTCGTCCAGAATACGTTGCATGCTGGGCTCAGATGTGTCGCCGTCCTGAGGGCTTAGCTCCGGGGGATAGCCTCGGTCACCACCTGGGCTCGACTGAGTGGTTCTCGTCCACAACCCGATTTGCGGTTTTCCTACTTCTAGTTGAAACCCCCCTTTCCATCTTGACGAAAATTCCAATGTATTAACAAAAAGAGTAATTTAGGGGTGTATTTTGAACACACCGTCAGGAGCTACCAAATTAAGCTTTCATCCTCTCGCTGAGCGGAACCGAAAACCCCGAAACTCTGGATTCTGATAGAGGGCCATGGGACTTAGATCTGAGTGCAAAAATGGAGGCTCTAGACCCTTCCAGAGCTGAGATATTGAGATCTCACGTAGCATTTATGCCATTGTAAATATCTCAATATCTCAGCTCTGTATGCCATTATAAATATCTAAATATCTCAGCTCTGGAAGGGTCTAGAGCCTCCATTTTTGCACTCAGATCTAAGTCCCATGGCCCTCTATCAGAATCCAGAGTTTCAAGAAAATCAAAATTTTGACCCGAAAAAAAAACGTAAGGGGTACCACTGTCGTTTTTTTTTTCGGGTCAAAATTTTGATTTTCTTGAAACTCTGGATTCTGATAGAGGGCCATGGGACTTAGATCTGAGTGCAAAAATGGAGGCTCTAGACCCTTCCAGAGCTGAGATATTGAGATTTCACATAGCATTTATGCCATTGTAAATATCTCAATATCTCAGCTCTGTATGCCATTATTAATATCTAAATATCTCAGCTCTGGAAGGGTCTAGAGCCTCCATTTTTGCACTCAGATCTAAGTCACATGGCCCTCTATCAGAATCCAGAGTTTCAAGAAAATCAAAATTTTGACCCGAAAAAAAAAACGACAGTGGTACCCCTTACGTTTTTTTTTCGGGTCAAAATTTTGATTTTCTTGAAACTCTGGATTCTGATAGAGGGCCATGGGACTTAGATCTGAGTGCAAAAATGGAGGCTCTAGACCCTTCCAGAGCTGAGATATTTAGATATTTATAATGGCATACAGAGCTGAGATATTGAGATATTTACAATGGCATAAATGCTACGTGAAATCTCAATATCTCAGCTCTGGAAGGGTCTAGAGCCTCCATTTTTGCACTCAGATCTAAGTCACATGGCCCTCTATCAGAATCCAGAGTTTCAAGAAAATCAAAATTTTGACCCGAAAAAAAAAACGTAAGGGGTACCACTGTCGTTTTTTTTTCGGGTCAAAATTTAGATTTTCTTGAAACTCTGGATTCTGATAGAGGGCCATGTGACTTAGATCTGAGTGCAAAAATGGAGGCTCTAGACCCTTCCAGAGCTGAGATATTTAGATATTTATAATGGCATACAGAGCTGAGATATTGAGATATTTACCATGGCATAAATGCTACGTGAAATCTCAATATCTCAGCTCTGGAAGGGTCTAGAGCCTCCATTTTTGCACTCAGATCTAAGTCACATCATGGCCCTCTATCAGAATCCCAGAGTTTCAAGAAAATCAAAATTTTGACCCGAAAAAAAAACGTAAGGGGTACCACTGTCATTTTTTTTTTTTGGGTCAAAATTTTGATTTTCTTGAAACTCTGGATTCTGATAGAGGGCCATGGGACTTAGATCTGAGTGCAAAAATGGAGGCTCTAGACCCTTCCAGAGCTGAGATATTTAGATATTTATAATGGCATACAGAGCTGAGATATTGAGATATTTACAATGGCATAAATGCTACGTGAAATCTCAATATCTCAGCTCTGGAAGGGTCTAGAGCCTCCATTTTTGCACTCAGATCTAAGTCACATGGCCCTCTATCAGAATCCAGAGTTTCAAGAAAATCAAAATTTTGACCCGAAAAAAAAACGTAAGGGGTACCCCTGTACGTTTTTTTTTTCAGGTCAAAATTTTGATTTTCTTGAAACTCTGGATTCTGATAGAGGGCCATGTGACTTAGATCTGAGTGCAAAAATGGAGGCTCTAGACCTTCCAGAGCTGAGATATTGAGATTTCATGTAGCATTTATGCCATTGTAAATATCTCAATATCTCAGCTCCTGTATGCCATTATAAATATCTAAATATCTCAGCTCTGGAAGGGTCTAGAGCCTCCATTTTTGCACTCAGATTAAGTCCCATGGCCCTCTATCAGAATCCAGAGTTTCAAGAAAATCAAAACTTTGACCTCGAAAAAAAAACGACAGTGGTACCCCTGTACGTTTTTTTTTCGGGTCAAAATTTTGATTTTCTTGAAACTCTGGATTCTGATAGAGGGCCATGGGACTTAGATCTGAGTGCAAAAATGGAGGCTCTAGACCCTTCCAGAGCTGAGATATTTAGATATTTATAATGGCATACAGAGCTGAGATATTGAGATATTTACAATGGCATAAATGCTACGTGAAATCTCAATATCTCAGCTCTGGAAGGGTCTAGAGCCTCCATTTTTGCACTCAGATCTAAGTCACATGGCCCTCTATCAGAATCCAGAGTTTCAAGAAAATCTAAAATTTTTACTCCGAAAAAAAAAACGACAGTGGTACCCCTTACGTTTTTTTTTCGGGTCAAAGTTTTGATTTTCTTGAAACTCTGGATTCTGATAGAGGGCCATGGGACTTAGATCTGAGTGCAAAAATGGAGGCTCTAGACCCTTCCAGAGCTGAGATATTTAGATATTTATAATGGCATACAGAGCTGAGATATTGAGATATTTACAATGGCATAAATGCTACGTGAGATCTCAATATCTCAGCTCTGGAAGGGTCTAGAGCCTCCATTTTCGCACTCAGATCTAAGTCCCATGGGCCTCTATTTAGAATCCAGAGTTTCAAGAAAATCAAAATTCTGACCTCGAAAAAAAAAAAACGACAGTGGCAACCCCTTACGTTTTTTTTTCGGGTCAAAATTTTGATTTTCTTGAAACTCTGGATTCTGATAGAGGGCCATGTGACTTAGATCTGAGTGCAAAAATGGATGCTCTAGACCCTTCCAGAGCTGAGATATTCAGATATTTATAATGGCATACAGAGCTGAGATATTGAGATATTTACAATGGCATAAATGCTACGTGAAATCTCAATATCTCAGCTCTGGAAGGGTCTAGAGCCTCCATTTTGAACTCAGGTCTAAGTCCCATGGCCCTCTATCAGAATCCAGAGTTTCAAGAAAATCTAAATTTTGACCCGAAAAAAAAAATGACAGTGGTACCCCTTACGTTTTTTTTCGGGTCAAGATTCTATTCTCTGAAACTCTGGATTCCTGATAGAGGGCCATGTGACTTAGATCTGAGTGCAAAAATGGAGGCTCTAGACCTTTCACAGCTGAGATATTGAGATTTCACGTAGCATTTATGCCATTGTAAATATCTCAATATCTCAGCTCTGTATGCCATTATAAATATCTAAATATCTCAGCTCTGGAAGGGTCTAGAGCCTCCATTTTTGCACTCAGATCTAAGTCCCATGGCCCTCTATCAGAATCCAGAGTTTCAAGAAAATCAAAATTTTGACCCGAAAAAAAAACGTAAGGGGTACCATATGGGATCAAAATCCCGCCAAATGTATTGCGGCCACTGATCAAAAAATAATAAGCGTGATTCAAAAATGTAAAAACACATGTAATAATATATTGCACAAACTGCAAAAAATAATACAAAAATATCAGAAAAGCAAAGAACGTGGTCAAGGATCAAAATATAATAAGCATGAATCAAAAAATAACAAGCATGAATAAAAACTTTAAACACATAAAAAAATATTTTGCACAAAACTTAAATTTATGTTCATGTTTTTCGCTCTTCTTTCCGTGTTCTGCGCTTGTTCTTCCAAATGTTGCAGTTCGAGTTTCATGTAAATTAGGGCTGGCTTAAGCGTCACCATTGGTCCATAGTTCTAGATTGACAGCTCCTCCTCTAGCCAATCAATCAAAGAGGAGAGTTGACGTCACTTCAATGCGACTCACGCTACTGATTCACTCCATGGATTCACTCATAAGGGGGAAGGACGTAAAGTTATCTGAACTCTGGACAAATACAAATAATTAAATTCCTCTTGTTTGAGATAGCCTAGGCTACATGAGAATTTTATGTGCACACTGGTAATTGGTGTTAAGCAATATTACTTGGCTCATAACGTTAATATGTTAAGGCAGCTCTAAGTGAAACATCCTGCATTTTTGAAACATTGTACATTTCTTTGCAAAAATTAAGTTAAAAACGGCCATTGTAACCGTAGGACTTTAATCTGTCAACGCTACACGCAGCCTAACCTTTATATATACTGTACCTTTATAACTATATTTTATATACTACATTTTATTTAGTTACATTACAGACAAGGAGCAAAAAGTAGGCTACAAGGCAAATACAAGGCATTTGTGTACATCTCATAGTATGTAAAACAAAGAACATCATCAACAACAACTAACATTTAAAATGAACATGTAGCCTTTGTAATAATAATAGTGATAATGCACAGCCATAATCTGGCGATCGTTACATAGGCTATGCCACCCGCAAAAGCTATCATATAGATAGCCTGGTAAATTAATTCTAAGACTAAGTTAGATACCATTTGACAAAAGATTAATGAAATGATTGTAGGCTACAGAGAAGATTACAGAAACCTGGTGGATTTGATATGCAGTGATTTATTACTTATTGTGTTTATTTACATAGCTACATATTTGCATATTACTTTAGGATTAATGTTTTATATATAACTTACATTTTTAATACAACATGAAAATTATTCTGGAGATGCGGCTGTCCAGCAGAGTTTTAACGTCAGAGTATTAATAATCCTCTAAAGATGATTAGCTGCTTCTGGTGTGTTTGATTAGGGTTGGAGGAGCTAAACCGTGCACACACAGGACCGACATTGCCAGAACATGTGTCTCAGGTTAAATTAAATATGAAAGTAAAACGGCCTGTGCAGGTGGTTACAAGTTGCTGTCTCTTATATGAATGAGTCATTAATTCAAACTTCGTCTAAATTAGGGAGAAATGAGGAATTCTTGATGAAACTGTTGTGTGGCTCAAAGAAGTTCGAAGCTCCAGGAAGTAAGGCCAGCGATTATGATGGATCACCGGACAGGTACAACTTTGACAGTTCGTCGTCGTCAGGATGACTGTAATAAACGTGTCACCAGGGTTCGACGTACTGTGTCAGCAGTAACAGGCTAGAGTATCCAGGCACACATAGTTTAATGGTGTCCTGCCACGGAAAGCTTTTGCCTGCCTGTCTGCTGAACTGTTGGTTATCTTCAACTGCCACCTCTACAAGTGAACATCAGTCAGCGATCCAGTGAGTCGACATTGGAGTGACGTCCCACTCCCCCTCTTCGATTTGATTGGCTAGAGGAGGAGCTGTCAATCTAGAACTATGGACCAATGGTGACGGTTAGAGCCAGCCCTAATTTACATGAAACTCGAACTGCAACATTTGGAAGAACAGCCAGAACACGGAAAGAAGCACGAAAAACATGAACACAAATTTAAGTTTTGAGCAAAATATATTTTTTTATATGTTTAGTTTTTAATCATGCTTGTTATTTTTTGGTTAGCGCTTATTATATTTTGATCCGTGACCACGTTCTTTGCTCTTACTGATAATTTTGCATGAATATTTTTCAGTTTGTGCAATATATTTTTACATGTGTTTTTACATTTTTAAATCACGCTTATTATTTTTTTGATCCGTGGCCGCAATTTCAGTTTGGCGGAGATTTTGATCCCATATATAAAGCCTATGGGATTTTTGAATGGGTTTTTGCTAAATCGCCTGAAATAAGGTCTGTGGTGAACAGAGCCTCTAAATATTTTCACGTTTTGATCTATGACATAGAACACACAGTTATAACCTGCTTGGGGTTTTTTAAACTTTATTGAGTCTGATTGTGCTTTTTAAAATCTTTATATAGGCTTAAAAGTGTATACATTTTGGATTAACTAGTACAGATTATACTTGCTAGACAAAACGTGTAAGGGTCACAACCCTTGTTAAACACAAGATCTTGTTTTTTTGCGATTTTCCAAAAGTCTATGGGGAAAATGCATTGCTTTCAGACCGAGGGAACCCCATGGGGGGAACCCATGCGCCGCTAGCTTCCGAGTTGTCAAACAAAGTGACGTCATCACTTCGGCACTCTATTCGCATAGGATTCAGTATTATCTGGTGACCTTTCAGTAATTTGTAATAATTGGAGAACTTTGTCTATGATCTTAATCCCGTAAAATCGGCCATGTCTGTAATTTGTAAAGTAAAAATTCCCCGCAAATTACCTACTATATTTCGCCGAACACGAGGGTCCTGTGATAATGTTAGTCCGATGCGAATCGACATCTATCTGATTTGGCCGGATCGTATATAATTTTTTCAAGGTTTTTGTTTTATCCAGCCTATTTTGAGTTCTGTCTAAACTGAGTTAATTTTGTTTCTGAGTAAAAGTGTTTGTTGCTTTGGTTTATGAATATGTACTTTTGTTTTACAAGTGTAAAATCTGTTGTATGTGAGTAGTTTGTTTTCTTTTTTATTGGATCACTGAACGGAAAGGGTTGGCTGTGGTTATAATTTATAAATCTTCCTCTTTGTTCAAGGGAAGGTCTTCAGAGCGACTGAGAGAGAGCAAAATCATGTTCAGCCGTTACCTTGACCTTCATCCAAACAGACAAACTTATTTACAATCCAGGACAAACAGGTGAGCTGTGAATGACCCTTGGTTGAAGCTATCATCTTCAAATGCATTATACAATATATGTGAGTTTGTTGGTGTCTTTGCAGTTAATTTCAGAGTTGTCTCCATGGATCCCAAATTTGTGCCTTTTGATCAAATGGTAAGACCAGATGTTTCACCATTTTGAGTGTTCCGACCATAAATTAAAAGCAAATTAAATGCAGGTTCTTTTAAGATGCAGAAATTGTCAACTTCAATGACTGCTTTTAAATGTTTATTATTCCTGTCTGTCTTGCAGTGCAGTCATGCCATCTGATCCAGTGCTGAGTTTGCTTTGGTGTAAGATTTTGAATGGAGCCAATGCAGCTTTTTGCACTTTTCTTTCTTTGCAGATTTTCTCTGAGCTGTTAATTTGTTTTAATAGGACAAAGATAATAACCGGATTGGTCAGTGGACAAATGTTTCCTCAACGGAGCTGATATTGGAGCTTTCTCAGTTAAACCCAAAGGCTCAGATGGGGATGTACACACTAAAGGCTTTTATTGCTGACCGAGAAGTCTCCCAAGTTTTTGAGGTGAAAAAATACGGTAAGTTGTTCTGTATGTGCAGTTCAATGACAGATCTGAGGCCTTAACCTAAAGCGCTTTGTTTCTGGTTTAGTTTTGCCCAAGTCTGATGTGACTGAACACACCGCAGACCTACAGCGTTGCAGTTATGGGACTGAAAGTTGAGTCCTGTGGCAAGTGAATGATGCTTTATTTTCTTGTCTTGTGGTTGGTCAGTTCTTTATTTTGTTCTGATGTTTCCCAGTTTGTCCGTTCCAGTTGTCTGTCAGCGTCAATATGGCTCCAGCAGTGCAGATTCTGGTCTACAGCGTTCTTCCCGGTGAGAATTTAGTTGCTGCTAATGTGCCGTTTGACACTGATATGTGTTTCCAGAACCATGTACTGAATGATGTGGCTAGTTTTCAATTTGGGAATGTTGGTGTGTCGTGTGTGTCCTACACAGCGTGTTGGTCCTTGTTCCAGGTATCTCTGCAGTTTTCTCCAGCTGTTCCTGCGGAGGGAAATGTTCTGATGGTTCCTGCTCAAGCAGGATCTCTGTGTAGCCTCAGTGCTGTAGATTCATTCATTAAAAACCAACACATTATGACTTTAGTCTTCTTTTTAGGTCTTCTTTTTATGATCTTTTAATGTGACGGAAGGACGGACGGACGTAAGTAGATATTTTGTTTTCGGAGGGGGACTGGAGGCCGGAGGACTGGAGGCCGGAGGACTGGAGGCCGGAGGACTGGAGGCCGGAGGACTGGAGGCCGGAGGACTGGAGGCCGGAGGACTGGAGGCCGGAGGACTGGAGGCCGGAGGACTGGAGGCCGGAGGACTGGAGGCCGGAGGTAAAAAAAAAAATTTTTTTAAAATTAAATAAACATCCATCCATCCATCCATCCATCCATCCATCCATCCATCCATCCATCCATCCATCCATCCATCCATCCATCCATCCATCCATCCATCCATCCATCCATCCATCCATCCATCCATCCATCCATCCATCCATCCATCCATCCATCCATCCATCCATCCATTCCATCCATCCATCCATCCATCCATCCATCCATCCATCCATCCATCCATCCATCCATCCATCCATCCATCCATCCATCCATCCATCCATCCATCCATCCATCCATCCATCCATCCATCCATCCATCCATCCATCCATCCATCCATCCATCCATCCATCCATCCATCCATCCATCCATCCATCCATCCATCCATCCATCCATCCATCCATCCATCCATCCATCCATCCATCCATCCATCCATCCATCCATCCATCCATCCATCCATCCATCCATCCATCCATCCATCCATCCATCCATCCATCCATCCATCCATCCATCCATCCATCCATCCATCCATCCATCCATCCATCCATCCATCCATCCATCCATCCATCCATCCATCCATCCATCCATCCATCCATCCATCCATCCATCCATCCATCCATCCATCCATCCATCCATCCATCCATCCATCCATCCATCCATCCATCCATCCATCCATCCATCCATCCATCCATCCATCCATCCATCCATCCATCCATCCATCCATCCATCCATCCATCCATCCATCCATCCATCCATCCATCCATCCATCCATCCATCCATCCATCCATCCAGTTTGAGGACCCATGGCGCCCGCCCTTGCTCCCCTTTCAGTGTGGCCTCGGGCGGGCGCCATGGTCCCATGGCCGCCCGCCCTTGCTCCCCTTTCAGTGTGGCCTCGGCGGCGGCGCCATGGTCCCCATGGCGCCCGCCCTTGCTCCCCTTTCAGTGTGGCCTCGGCGCGGGCGCCATGGTCCCCATGGCGCCCGCCCTTGCTCCCCTTTCAGTGTGGCCTCGGCGCGGGCGCCATGGTCCCCATGGCGCCCGCCCTTGCTCCCCTTTCAGTGTGGCCTCGGGCGGGCGCCATGGTCCCCATGGCGCCCGCCCTTGCTCCCCTTTCAGTGTGGCCTCGGGCGGGGCGCCATGGTCCCCATGGCGCCCGCCCTTGCTCCCCTTTCAGTGTGGCCTCGGCGCGGGCGCCATGGTCCCCATGGCGCCCGCCCTTGCTCCCCTTTCAGTGTGGCCTCGGCGGGGCGCCATGGTCCCCATGGCGCCCGCCCTTGCTCCCCTTTCAGTGTGGCCTCGGGGCGGGCGCCATGGTCCCCATGGCGCCCGCCCTTGCTCCCCTTTTCAGTGTGGCCTCGGCGCGGGCGCCATGGTCCCCATGGCGCCCGCCCTTGCTCCCCTTTCAGTGTGGCCTCGGGCGGGGCGCCATGGTCCCCATGGCGCCCGCCCTTGCTCCCCTTTCAGTGTGGCCTCGGGCGGGCGCCATGGTCCCCATGGCGCCCGCCCTTGCTCCCCTTTCAGTGTGGCCTCGCGGCGGGCGCCATGGTCCCCATGGCGCCCGCCCTTGCTCCCCTTTCAGTGTGGCCTCGGCGCGGGCGCCATGGTCCCCATGGCGCCCGCCCTTGCTCCCCTTTCAGTGTGGCCTCGGGGCGGGCGCCATGGTCCCCATGACGCCCGCCCTTGCTCCCCTTTCAGTGTGGCCTCGAGGCGGGCGCCATGGTCCCCATGGCGCCCGCCCTTGCTCCCCTTTCAGTGTGGCCTCGCGGCGGGCGCCATGGTCCCCATGGCGCCCGCCCTTGCTCCCCTTTCAGTGTGGCCTCGCGGCGGGCGCCATGGTCCCCGAAATTGAAATCGGAGATATAGCATCTTGTTCGAGCTAAGCCAGGATCGGCATGATTACAGAAAAGTCGTGATTGTAGCTCAAACGGTCTAGGAGTTATGCGCCGTCTCCGTCCCCCAGGGGGCCATGTGGAGGAGTGGGAGGAGGAGTGGATCTGGATCCAGAAGCTTCCTCCCTCTGTGGAGGAGTGGGAGAAGTTGGATCTGGATCCCGACTTCCTCCCTTGCCTGGAGGAGTGGGAGGAGTTGGATCTGGATTCTAGCTCAAACGGTCTAGGAGTTATGCGCAATTTAGTATTTTGGATTTTTTTTTTAGCGTCCCCAGGGGGCCATGTGGAGGAGTGGGAGGAGTTGGATCTGGATCCGAACTCCTCCCATGTGGAGGAGTGGGAGGAGTTGGATCTGGATCCGACTCCTCCCATGTGGAGGAGAATACAGGGAGGAGTTGGATCCAGATCCAAGCTCCTCCCTGTGGATTTCATGTTCTGCACACCACTTTACCATGGAAGCTTGTTTCTTTTTTCTTGAAAATGGAAAAAAAATGTAAGCCCTCCAGTCTGCTTCTGTTTTAAAGTCCCTGTAAAGTCAAAATTAAGTATGTGTTCTGAGTTTGTCACACCACAGAAAAATGTGTTATTAGCCACCCAGCCAAATTTGAATGATAAAAAAAGCCGACAAGTACATAAAATAAGCTATCAAAATCTTGAAAAAATTAGCAGTTACCTCTGTTCTCAAACGCTGTGGGCGTGTCCGCTGGCTGCGTGGAAGCCACGCCCACTCGCGTGAAAGCTGTCGACGGTGATATTAGCTGATACCAGAGCCCTGTTTAACGGTCTAATTGCACATTTCAGTACTTCACAGTTCTCAGGCTTTGTAATATGTTTTAGCAATACATATATAATATTTATAATGTGTTTAGAACTTTTTTGTAGAATTGCCTTTATAGGGACTTTAAGTCTTATCTCTCTGATTCAGATACATCATTTTTATTTCATATGGGCCATTCTACGGAAATGTTCATTTTTCTGTCCCTAGCCTTTTACAGAAATACTTTAAAAATACTTTTTAGGCTTACAAGTTCTTTATATTTTAAAATGAAAATAATTGAATTGCCAATTGTAATATACATTTTAAGTTTCAAATGAGTTTAAAATCATTCAAAATTACAATGAAAATTCTGAAACTATGTTTCTCTCTGTCAACTATTTTAATATATTTTTCTTTGTGTTAGTCTCCTCCTGTTATGTCTTTCTGCAATAAAAAAATAAATAAAAAAGCTTGTTTCTTTTTTCATTAATGCAAGAAAACACAATAACAATAAGGCAAAATCAAAGGGCAAAATGCAAAATCACATAAAATCCCTCAAAAAAACAAACTGAGCACAACTCTGTAAGAATGAAGCAAATTAATTACAAGAAAGAAATACAGACAGAAAACGATGATATAAAAAGTCAAAATTAATGACATGGAAGATTCAAAATTATAAAATGAAAACAAATACGCTGCCATGCCATGTGGAGGAGTGGCACTTTCGTGTTGCCTTGTGTGCTGCCATGGTCCACTGGGGACCAATGGATGGTAAAGAGGTTCGCCTTGTGCGCTGAAAGGTGCCACTTTCGTCACTAGCTTTTGTTACTGAATGTGATTTTTTTTTTTTATGTGATGGTCGGAAGGACGGAAGTCCGTCTGTCTGTCCGGACTTAGCTGGAGGACACTAAAAAGCTGAAGAGAACTGTGGTGACAGTCAGGGGATGGCTGGCAGGGGGATTTTGGAGTGGCAGTGATTTGCAGCTGGTAATGGATGGTAAAGAGGTTCGATTGAGTGAGATAGTGGCCTATCTTAAAAAGCATTTAACAAATGAACGTGAACTAGTTCATTTTTAGATACGTGAACTTAGTTCCTTTAAAAAAAAAAAACTGAACATGAACTAGTTCATTATCATCTGTGTGTAAATTTAAAAATCATCTATTACAGCAAAATGTTACCAGAAAATAGAGGAACACCATTCTGAGAAATTTTCCACTAAATGCCGGTAAAACGGTAATATTTTATTGAGCTGGTGACCAAACATGAAGACTAAACATGTCACATTATGCTGTAAGCAGGCACAAAAACTTCATAAACAAACAAGCGAAGCGGCTGCGCGTGTGCGCCGGAATTTCCGTAAAACCGACATTTTCCTTAATCCCCCATGCACCGGAAGTATTTGGTCTGTAACTCTGTATCGTCCGTCCCCGTTTGGGAGGACAGTAAAAGCAGGTAAGTTAAATACAAACGCCTTTGGGGCAGTTTTGTCTGATTGTGGTTAGTAAATCGTTGCATTAATAATTACTATTTTCTATGTGAAATGGTAACGTCGATGCTGATGATATTGTGGAATCTGACTGAATGCGGAAGTGGTTCTGTTTGTTTACATTGTGATGTGCAGTAGTGCAAAAGTAGGGTAGTCACCTTCAAGCTTCACGTTTGATATTTACTATTTATTTGTATTTTCCATCTGTATCAGCCCACCATGCAGAGATGCAGGTTGGACCTCCCTGCACATGTGTCATTATGATTCAGGGTACGAAGGATGTGCAGAAACGCCAAACTGACCAAGTCAAAACTCATGAACAAAAAAACAAAGTTTGATTCTGGCCCAAAGAGTTAAGTAGAAAATCCAAAAAGAATAATGGGTATGCCATATAGCACTGATTTATTTATTTTTATTGCAATTTGAAAGTTATTATAATATTTGTCAATTGTAAACATTGTATATCTAAGCATATGTTATTTCATATTGGACATAACTGGTCCTCCTCTTTAGATCATCACAGAGCACTCAAAATCAGAAAGCAGAAGTGAAGGGCTGGGCTGCTGGAAGAGGATGCTTATTCTCCTGGACCTAAGAGAAGCTCTGAGTCTACCCAAAGTATACAAAAACGTGCTCAGGAGGAGGCCAAATCTACTCATAGTGACAGTAATTCATGCCAGCAACATCTGATGAAGACGTCAAGTTCTGCTGAAGATGAAAAAGGGTAATCCTTCCTGACAATTCAGCCGATTCAATGCAGTGCAGTATGGCTGTGTAAAGGACTCCTCAAATCAAAGATAAATTACAGAAGATAAAATGAACACTCCTTAGGATAATTCTGGATGTCTACTGTCATGTGAAATTGAGGTTAAACTAGCTTTGACATGTCAAGGAGGAAGACAAATCATTTGGGAATACATTTACATTTAATTTACATTTCAAATTTTACATTTGGATTTCAAGAAAAAACTCACTATCACTTTTAGTTTTGGTAAAATGCTTTTTAATAATTATTAGCTAATCTCTGGTCAAATAATTTGCATGGTTTTATACAATGACAATTCACTAATATGTACAATATATATTTTTAGACCAGGTTAATTTTGCTTTGACATAAAACTCTTTTACTTGCTATGTTGAAAATGTAACTTGACATGAAATAACAGTGTTTAATCTCTTTTCTTCTGCATCACACAATCACATGCAGTAGAGATTTATAACCATTAATATATGGTTACCTGAGAAATATTATGCACCGTTTGCTAGATTAAGGAAGTGACTCTATGCACCATTTTACATTGAGTCTTATTGTTTCTTAGTGAGCTGGACCTGTACAGAGGAGAAGAGGAAATAGAACAAGAACTGCAGGAGAAGCACCAGTCAAAGTCAGGTAGTGGCCAGTTTTGAATGTTCAGTCTATATTAAAATGTTGGAAATATATCTGTGAGGTTGTTTTTGTCTGAGCTAGAGGTGTCAGTGGCTGTTGGTGAGGCCCAGAGCAGTGTGTCAGCTGCAGAGGATCTTCAAACCTACAGCAAGAGAGAATGGAAAGGCAATACCACTAAAAGTCAGCTTATCCGAAGGGTGAGTCTTCCTCTCTCACACATTACTATGTTTATTAAAGCAGCCTGCTCTCACCCACATCTTTTTCAGGGTTATGAAGCAATAGCAAGTGAATTCAATCTATGCATAGTAAGAGGTGATAACTATTGTGCCCTGAGGGCGACACTCTTTCAAGTGCTCAGCCAATCCAAACAGCTTCCTGCCTGGTTACATGACTCTGACATCATTAAGGTAATCCTATCCTATAAACTTTATTACATCCCTACTAATTGACCCTTCGCTGAGCCACGCCCGAAAACCGCCACTGGCCAATCATGTCTTAGCAACCGTAACTATGCGCGGGAGGTCTGGCAAGCTTTCGAACGAGGGAAACATGCTGAAGCTTTGTGCGTATGGATTGTGCAAATCTGATACCGGGATACTAAAAGTTTGGACGGGGGAGAGGAATTGTTTTCCTTCCAGAAAATCTAAAAGCCAAGGGGATAAATGATGGGTGTGATCTAGCATCTATGTGCGAGACCCATTCACAACTACTGGTAAATGTCGACATGCTTAACAAAAACACCTATTGCTTAGAAATATTAACAGTTCTTTGGTCATAATGATGACGTAAAATAAGACGATTAAAGAGACAAGACAAAGGCTCACTGACGCACTTTAAAATATATTTCAGCATTTTGTTAATCGACGTCCTACTAACGTAACCCCTTACTAAGTAACTTAACCCAATCCGATACGCGGCTCTCCCGGTATTAGTGTTATTCCACAAGATTTATTGATAAGCTGTTTGATTTATAATTATTAAGATTATTTTCACATACCCTGCTGTGTATGAATAGCAGTTCCTCAATTTGGAACGAGTCCGCGTATGAGGCGCTGCTGCTTGCGCTGGGACTATAACGTTAGGCTTTAACTTCGATTTTTAAGAAATTATTCTCTAATCGGTTGCATATAATGTCGTGAATACATCCCTCGAATGCATACTGTAGTCCCTTTTGTCTTGCTCTCTCAGATATTTCACTTGTTTGCCGAAAATTACTAAAATCTCATTGGGAATGTCTGACACCGGGTGCATCCACACTATATTAGATGGGCCAGCCGCGAAAGCTTGACAGGCGTAGCAACAGTAACTAGGGAGGGCGGGGCTTCAGTTTAAGGGAGCGACTAGGGAGCGAAGGGTCAATTCAGGACTTCCACAAAGCAGCATAATAATATAGAATGTTAATATGTGTTAAATTAATTTGGTGCATTATGAATGTCTTGTTATAGTGGCCAAAAGAAATGGATTCTGATAAGGATTTTATCAAGGAGTGGCAGTTTCCATTTGAAAGCAAGATGAGCACAGTTCAGCATCTTGAACAATGTCTGGAATTACTGAAGAAAAAGGTTACTTTTGTTATTTTTCTTCATTGCCTCTGTATGAATATTTAAGTCTCTCATGCTCACTTGTATGTTTTTTTTTTTATAATATTGTAAAATAGTATTTTAGTTAAATGTTCCTGTTTTCTATTTTAATATTTTTCAGCATCATTACTCCAGTCCTCAATGTCACATGATCCTTCAAAAATCCGATTAAATTGCTGATTTATTGCTTAAGAAACATTTCTTATTATTATCAATGTTGTGATTAACAAACAATTGTGCTGATTAACATTTTGTGGAAACCACAATATATATATATATATTTCAGGATCCTTTGATATACATAAGTACAGCATTTGAAATGGAAATAATAAGTAACATGATAAATGTTTTTAATGTATTTTTTTTTATCAATGCGTTCTTTGCTAAATAAAAGTATTACAATTTTACTGACTGTAATTTTACTAACTGTACCTCAACTGACAATATTTTATTGCTTTGTCTTTAGTGGCAAGAGGCTGTTGAGTGTAAAACTCTTAAAGAGAGGGAGCGCATGTGCCAGGAGGTGTTCAGAGGTCATGATGAGGAGTATGAGCTTCTGGAAGCGCTGAAGTTCTTGATGCTGAGGACTGCCATTCAGTTGCACTCCAATATGGAGAAGGGCTCTGACGTACCAGAGTTTTGCTGGCTCCTCTTTGCCCGTGACTCATCTAAAGGCCCTAAGACCTTCCTTACCAACCATCTCAGACATGTAGGATTTAGTGGTGGGCTGGAACAGGTGAACAAAAATTTGTTTACAAAATAATTTTTCACTTTAATTCTGGACCAGTCATGAATTAATAATTACTACTAGGTACTGTATACTACTGTCAATTAAAGGTAGGGGTGGCAATTTCAGAGGCTAGCTGTAGCAAGCTAGCTTTGAAAGCATTAAATTACATCAGGTCTCAAAGCACATAACATTGTAATAATAATAATGAACGTAAACAACTTACAGAGCTTTTATTTGCAGATTCATTTGGGTATTGATAGTGTTGACAGAAACATAAATCCGAAGTCTGAGGATCTACTGTAACAGGAGGAACTGTAAAAGGCTGTCTAGAACTCTGAATAGCATGACTGGTGATGTGTGATGTCTGCGCGAGCAGGGTGTGTGGTGGTATGGAAACGCAGATGTTGACAGGCAGGTAGGACAGCTTATGCAATGATTGGATGAACATTTTATGGTCCTGAGACTTCCACAGATGATGTAGATGTTTTAATATTTAGACCACTTCTATTATTGATTGTTAAGATTCGATGAGCGTTTCAACTAGTATAAGGTAAGACAAGTTTTTTTATAGTTCTTTTCACACACAATCAATGGTAATTCAAAGTACTTTACATAAAAGAAATTAAAATAATCAAAAGACAAGAATAAATTAAAACAGTTTAGAAAAAAAAACAGTGGCACAGTGCTCGTTCAGTAAATGCATAGCTAAACAGATGTGTTTTGATTCTGGATTTGTGACTACTGTAGGAGCACATCTGATCTCTGGAAACTGGTTCCAGCTGTGGCTTGCATAGTAGCTAAAAGCAGACTTTTCATGCTTGGAGTGAACCCTTAGTATTTCTAGCTGACCTGATCCTAATGATCTGTTTATATTCAGTGAGCATGGCTGCTATGTTTTGAGGTCCTAGGCAATTGAATGATTTATATACCAGTAATAATACTTTAAAATCAATCCTAAATGTTACTGGGAGCCAGTGTAAAGACGTGAGGACTGGTGAAATGTGTTCATATTTTCTGGTTCTTCTCAGAATCCTGGCAGCTGCATTGTGTATGAGCTGCAACTGTCTAATGGTCTTTTTGGGAAGACCAGTGAGGAGGCCATTACAATAATCCACCCTGCTGGTGATGAAAGCATGCAGTTTCTCTAAGTCTTGACTGGAAACAAAGCATCTAATTCTTGCAATATTTTACAGATGATAGTATGCTTATTTAGTTATTGCTTTTACTTGACAACTGAAACTAAGGTCTGACTCTAGAGACATGCCAAGATTTTTGATTTTGAAGACTTGATATTTAGTTGTTTGACCCCTAGAGGGAAGGTATGCATTCACCTTGAGAACTTCATATTTGTTTCCAAACGCAATGACTTCAGTTTTGTCTTTGTTTAACTAAAGAAAGTTTTGGAACATCCAACTGTTTACTTCATCAATGCATTGGCACTGAGAGTCAATGGGGCTGTAGTCATTAGGCGATAGGGCTAAGTAGAGCCGTGTATCGTCTGCATAGCTGTGGTGAGCCATTTGGTTCTTTCTCACTATTTGGCTCAGTGGGAGCATGTACAGGTTCAATTGGAGTGGCGCAAGAATTGACCCTTGAGGGACTCCACATGTCATGGATGGCCACTCCGACTTATGGTCCCCTATACTCGCATAATAACCTCTCCCTCCTAAGTATGACCTAAAACATTTTAGGACTATCTCAGAAAGTCCCACCTAGTTTTCCAAATATGTCGTGATCGACAGTGTCAAATGCAGCACTGAGGTTGAGTAGTACCAGCACTGATAATTTGCCCCATCAGTATTTAATGAATATCGTTTATTATCTTCATGAGTGCCGTCTCTGTGCTGTGATGCGATTGGAAGCAAGATTGAAAATCGTCAAAGTATCCGTTTGAGCTTAAGAATTTGCTTAAGAATAACAAAAAAAAAGTTGCCTACCCTACCTTTAATTCATGCCATTGTTTAAATGGTTGATTTGATCGTATTTGTATGAAGGAACCTCTCCTGATGTAATGTTGTTTAGGTGGAGATGTGCCTCCTGGGTCATTCCCTTCAACAGACGATACGGGTTCGATTCGGCTGTATAAGTGTGACACAGAAGAGTTTATCACATATTACCCGAATGAACAAAGAGAAGACTGGCCTCATCTATTGTTGGTTACTGAAGATGACAGACACTACAATGCACTCGTACCCAAAAAGTCTTCCAAATTTGATGAATGCGGTAGGCCAAAGTGGAATCAACCCTCAGATTGATCTCAGAGATAAATGCTGCGTTCACGTGCTATGGAAAATAGGATATTTTCCACTTGTGAACTGGTATTTACCAGTGTGTTGCGTTCAAGTGCTTTTGTTGTCGTAATCTGGTAAAAAGATGGAGATCCAGACCTGTTATTTAGCTAAAACTATTTTAGACTGCTTAAGTCATCTGCATCAGCAAGAAAATGATTTATAAAAACTCAAACGGTAAATAATATGCTGTATATTTTCTATCTAGACCATGAATAGTAGCCTACATATTTTTACCATTCACGACTCTCACGTTGCTCTTGCCATTTTGAAAAGTTCAAAGGTTATCTCATCTCGGCAACTCGTCCATCAAAATATTCTACGAGTTGCCCAGTGGAAAATAACACATGAGGGGGTGTTCATGTGCATTTTCCACGTCAGATTTTGGTATTTACCATAATTACCATAGCACGTGAACGCAGCAAAAGAGTATACGGCAATCACACACAATCTACAGAACTCAGGAGTTACTGTACAACCCTTTGTGCTTTCCAAATTTTTCCTTTTCTTATTTTAACTTTAATAAATGTAAAGATTTGTTATGCTTATTCTGCTACCAATGTAATTTTGGATAAAATGCATTTCATAATAAATCTTTACAGTGGATATTTGAGACATAGCTGCACTTTCAGCTGGGATGGGAGATTATTTTTAAATTATTTTCATTAGTTTACAAGGTTAATTATTGCTTTGCTTAATTACAATAAAGATATAACCATAAATCGAGACTTGTTCTTTTGCTTTTCTAGATTTTTAGGTATTACATTAAGCTAGTTTAGTGTCCCATTCATTTTAAGATCTCTGTGTTCTTCCACTGGTTTCTATATCTTCTTATACTGCCTTCTTTAGATGACGTCATCTTTTTTTTTAAATAGATAAATAAAATACCCCCCCCCCTCCCACCCCATACCAGAAGGAATAAAATGAAGAAATAAAGGAGTTAAGTCATCCATATTACAAAAATGCCCAAACATTGTTGAACTCTTAGAAAGATAATTAAGGAAGGGGCCCTAGACTTTATCAATTTTTTAGAAGCATCAGCTTTACAAAAACAAATCATTTTGAGCTTGAGGGCAGCAACCATTTCAGCCAGCCATTTATAAAAACTGGGTGGTACAACGGACTTCCAGTCCATCAAGATCACCCTTTTGTCCACCAGTATACCAAACATAAGAGACAGTTGTTGAGAATGTGTCAATGCTAATATAGGGTCAGAACACCTTTACAATGTCATCTCAAATCTGGACTGATTTTTTCTCCAGAAACGTTTGAGTATCATAAAAAGTATTATTCCAAAACTCAGAAATCAGAGGGCAAAACCAAAAAGTATGAGCATGCATCCCATCAGAGCTCTGGCATCTATCGTATAATGGGGAAACTGAAGGGTAAATTTTATTAAGTTTAGATTTGGTATGGTGTAATCTATGCAACACTTTAAACTGAATAAAATGTAATCTCGACATTATAGAACAGTTATGAATTCGCTTCAGTCCTTCGTCACAAATCTCCTTTGAGATATTACTTCCCGCATCATTTCCCATGCTACTGATGTAATCTGAAGAAACGGTAAAATTAGATAAAAACAAGGAAACAAACCGTGTCATTGGCATTAGGGGGTTGACCCAAAAGACAATACATACTATGATCCTGAGGCAACCCCTGAAACTCATTTAAAAGAATGTTTAATGAAATGGCAGATGACGTCATCTTAACGGTCTGACCATTTATTACTTTGAAGAGCAATGTACACAGCATGGGCAGGAAATGGGAAATGGCCAAAGCTCAATAATTCACAAGCATCTGATGTAGCATGCATGCAGCATTACAACAGGCCGCCTCCATCTCAAATCAATTGTTCACTGAAGCTTTGTAATGAAATGTCATGATGAAACAGTAAAGAAATGCCAAGAGGTGATTGGCATTGACTTTCTGATTTTAATCGGTAAATGATTTCAGATTTTGTGAGCATAATGGCTAAAAGCAGCATCACTTGATCTTGTGTGGTTTACATATCATTGTGCCAAAAATGTATCATTAGAAAATCTATCAAATATTTTGGAGCATGTTTTGCTAGCACCTTCATACAGTATGTTTCTGACTGGCCAAGTCAATTTGCTTTAGAAAAAAAAAGTAATTAATGGTAACCAATGCAATGCAGAAGTATCTAATATGGTCTATATCTGGAGTTCCCAATCCTGTTCCTGGAGATCTTCCTCCCTGCAAGTGTAATAAGGTAATTAAGATTTTCAGGAGCACTGAAAATGCCCCTCTATTTATGGCCTCGCCCGCAGAGACCTATACTTGGGAGCACTTGATATTTCCAGACAGGTAGGCCTATTTTTGGATCTGAACTCTGCTGGTAGGTAGATCCACAGGAACAGGACTGGTCTATATTAATAATAGTTTATTAGTTGAGAATATTTTAAGTCATCCTTTAGTCCCCTTCGAGGTTTGCTGAGGCTGTTCAGTGGGCCCCAGCCCCCATGGTTGGGAAATTACTAGGCAATTCAATATATGTACTAATTTGAAGGATAATTCTATTTTTGCTAGTTTTATTTGCATATAAAATGTTTATTTTGGACTGCGCAGATGTGATAATTTCTCTCTCTACAGAAGTAGGAGTAAACGTGGAGCACAAAAGGAGATGTTGATCATGGAACACGGTCATAAAGATAAGGAAATATGGGTAACACTTCCTTTTACAATCCTGTTACCCATGTACATACTATGTACTTATTATAGTAATTACACATATGCTACTGGGTTATAACTAGGTACTAATCCTAAACCTACCCCATGCACTTTCCTTATATTAGCCAGTACTTTCCAGGTAAATCCTCACAGTACACCCAGGGGGTCTTGCCTGCTCCGCAGCCCCACCTGATGGCCAACAAATAAGGTGTTCGGTTTTTACGGAGATTCTTGAGCGTCACTGCATTTTTGTTTAATGTCAGGTCAGATTAACGCGTAGGCTTACATGCAGCCAGCCAGGTAAGATAAAGAGCATGACGGCCATTTCATCCCCTTGTGCAGTGCTCAGACCTTTCTGGCAAGCCGTTATCTGAGAATGTACTCAATTTTGGACAGCCGTGTATGTTTGTGGTACGCAGCAGGTGACGTTTAGAAGAGGAGTGGCCTTAATGCAGCGACCGTCTCCCACGTGTTGTTAAGGAAGGATGATGATTTAAGTACAGTAAACCGAGTGGCCATCTGCAGCAGAATAGCGGCTGGCCGAGCGACTCCATGTCTATGGCTTGTGCCGCACTTAATCGCCGCGGCCGATTATATGTATCTTTTTCCTCTCCACTGATGGGTGAACAATGGAGAAGCCGTCAGCAGAAATTTCTGGTGACCCTCCTATTTTCCCATGCACCAGAACATTGTTTATGATGCTGTTGTTGTGTAGGAGGGCAGGGACGGACCTGATCTCGGTGGATTTCTGCTAGAAAACACTCAGAACTCGACAGGCGGTGACCGGCCTCTCATCCTTCCAGATCCGAGCAGCTGATGTTGGCAGTGCTGCCGCTATCTTCCCGGCGAACATGGTGAAATTCCCAGCGCTCACGCACTACTTGCCTCTCATCCGATTCCTGGTACCGCTGGCCATTACCAACATAGCCATCGACCTCGGCGAACAGGCAAGTGTGAATGAATTGTCCGCTAAAAACAGCACTTTATGACGTAAGATTGGTTGTGTATCCTCGGAGATGGACCCTGCAGCAATGGCATCCCTCAAGAGATTTGTTTATCTGGCTCGCCAATGTGTAGTGTGTTGCTAACGTAATTTATAGGTTCAGGGCCATCCGGTGCTTTTATTTCGTAAGGAAACGGGCAAACAGCGGCCCTTCGTTGACAGGGCATCATCACAAACAACGAGCCGATCAGCTGTGTTCGTCAACAGCTGGCCATACAGCGCATCCAATAACGTGTGTCACGCCGAACAATGCAAAAGCAATCTAACAGAGATGAATGTGCACTTTTGGATGGGCTGATTTGTTTTCACCTCTGCGTGAACTGGCCTTGTTTTTGTCAACCATTAACAAATGTACTGCGGCTTACAGTATTTATTTATTTTATCGCAGTCTCTAACTTACATGTTTAAGTGGTTAATTGGCTATAACCCCTTGGCTGGTCAAATATTTTATTGATTTAATTCACATCTCATTTTGATGCTCTTATGTTTATTCTCCAGGTTTTAACAAATAATTTCTACATATTGGAAAGTCTTCCTCATTATCATGAGTTCTAAAGATTAAAAAAATGTTCACACTATTTAAAATGTTTAAGATCATTGACAGTGCACATTGAATGTCTGAGGTCTATATTGACCAATGATCTGTGTTGGATTTAAAATAGCATTATTTCACACTTTTTTTGGATTTTGACACTTTTCACTGGAAAATAAATGGCTGTTATAAAAAAAGAAGTAATAATTATGTAATTGTTTTGCTACATATTTCACACGGGAGAATAAATGTTATCAGTAGCTTAACAATTACATAATAATATATATAATGGTTAAACGTTTTTATTATATTTATGATGTTTTACTATTTGTATTATAATGAAAAGTTATTGTGTTAAAAAGCAGAAGTAAATCTATAAACTGGCTTTAAAGATTAGGTATTAGGAACACATTGGCCAGATCCAGCTGTTGCAATTGACAGTAGATGAGGAAATGTAGTGTGCTGATGCAATCCCTCAGTTGTCATGATGACAAATTATTATTTTTTGGTAAGTAAAGATCTTAAAATGAGAACATTTTGAAATTACTATGAATTTGATGGATGCAAGTCACTGCACTGAAGAATTCATTTGATTTTGGGGAAAACTTGGAATGAAATATAGCCTTTCGTCTTTGTTATAAATACATTTTCAAAATCATTTATCAGCAGAAAGAAGAAATGTGAGTAGCAACCTTAAGAGCCTACCCACAGTGAACAGACAACCATTATCTCTCTGCACATTGTTGTAAGGCGCTGGAGATGAAGTGGCAGACAAAGAGTCAGAAGAAGGCAGCAGATAAGGAGGCAAAAATTTGTCATGTGTCCTTTTGACTTGATCTCTTATTCTACAAGCCATCTACTGTTTCATACAAATGAAATCTTAAGATTTAAACATATTAAGCAATGTTCTCCTTACACAGTAAATATTACAGAAGGTGCCACCAGGTTAGAGTCAAGGACAGGACAGCAATGGTTATTTAATTGTGCAGTAACAACACCTACAAATTAAAGAGCAAATAGAACGTATGTACACCTCAGCTTTTTCCAACAAGTTTGACATCTGACACATTTACAAATCACCTTCTCACGTGACAGGGATATATTCTGGTATATGAACAATTTTTACAGCTTTATTGTCCCAATACAGTTCGGCTATCTTTGAGACGATTTAGAGTTACTCTATATCCATTTTCTTTAAAAGATTTCGAGATTTCAGACTATTGACTGATTCTGATCACACTTTTCAGGTGTTTATCTCAATAAATGTCCATGAATACATATAATCTTATAACTCTTCATCCGGTTTCTGCTTCAGAAATGATCCTTGATAGTGTTTGGACAGTCTACAAACTTTTACACTCTGATATGTAACAATTTTTTTTAAACACATATTCGGCTTTATAAGAGAATGCCAGCATGCCATGAAAGGCATTTAGTGAGTTGATAGAGGGGTAGTGCTGTTTATCTTTGGTATAAAACCTTCTTTGTGTTAAAGAATCGTATGAGGAGTGATAGTTTATCACCATTTTAATTCATCCCTCCACTTTAGGAGAGCGATAATGTGACTAAATCTGGATTATTTGAATCACCCTACTAGTCTGTTTTTTATATAAAGCTGGAAAAAAATGGTGTTTCTGATAAATGTGTATTCCTTTACAGGCTTTAAACAGGGGAATAGCAGCAGTTAAAGAGGATGCTGTGGAAATGCTGGCCAGCTATGGTCTGGCCTACTCCCTCATGAAGTTCTTCACAGGTCCTATGAGTGATTTCAAGAACGTCAGGGCTGGTGTTTGTCAACAGCAAACGGGACAGAACCAAGGCGGTCCTCTGTATGGTCGCTGCAGGAACCGTGGCTATCATTTTCCACTCTCTCATTGGTCAGTCTACCAGTCTATCACTTCCTCACTCCACCTCTTGCATGAGTTTGTACTAAATGTACAGGTAACACCGTTATGTTTAGCACTTTTCTAAACAAATATGGCATGATGGTAGACTTGGTGAGCTGTGTTATGACTGGAGAAGGACCTGAAATGGTCTTAGTTACGCAGACTCTACTCATAGAAGGCAGATGTAACTATTCTCTGGAAAAGTCATTGCACAAAGGAACATTATATCCAAACACGGTTCTATCCGCTGTGTTGTCGGCTTTTTTTGCCAGGTTACTACATGCCTGTCCAATGTACTCCCTGTGAATGGAGAGGCCTCTCTGACTCATACAAACTATCCAAACTCACGGGGTAGTAGATTACCATTTATTTTTGGATCTTCTGTTCATCCTCTATTATTATATTGTCATTAAACAAATTGGGCAAAAAACTGCACTCCTACTCAGCAGGAAATATGTTCTGCCACCCATAATTACCAGATTACAAATACTTAAGTGTGGGGGTTGTTGTTTAAAATGATCCAATTGTCTTTTAAACAGTCTAAATTTACAATGTAATTAGTCATTTTATTAGAAGAATGAAGCATATTCACCTTGAATACGTCAGTTTCTCTACCCCATATTCATTTGTATTTACATAAATAGTCATTTACACACAAAGCAAAAAATCTGAGTCATTTTCAGCTGCTCCGCAGTGCCCATATGACAATTACTGCTATGAGTGCATGAAGAAAGAATGTTTCCTGGGTAACCTTGAGGGATATAGAATACAAACCACCACTCTCTTGGAGAAGGGCATGAAGTTTTATTCACTGTGCCAACACCTGTCTGCCGCCCTCAATGATGTGCTTTTAAATGAAGAACTTATAGTCTGTTAGCATAACATGGTCACTCTCCATCATCTTGAGTGTGGTCTCAGACATGTTATGCCCATTTGCACTGTCACTGAGTTTTGTAGACCTGCGTCATCCATATGTGGATCACGTCACTGCACACATTACTGAGAAAAGGGAAAACGCATGGAATCTTTGACCAGAGACCAAAGTAATATCAGTGTCATTGCATGTCATTTGTGTAGATTATTGATAAATATACAAATTAATCTTGTTCTCACTTTTCCTTACTTAGCCTACACAGATCTTGGCTATTACATCATTAACAAACTGCATCATGTGGATGAGTCTGTGGGGAGTAAGACCCGTAAGGCGTTTCTCTATCTGGCTGCTTTTCCTTTACTTGACCGCGATGGCTGAGTGACATGCCATTCCTGGAGATATTCGGTCGTAATGTCATAATATATTCTTGCTCTGACCGTCAAATTTGGCTCGTCTGCCTCGCACAGATAGGCAGAGTGTGTGTGTGTTTAATCGTGTGATACAGCCAGTCACCAGAGCCTATTCAGATCTGGAAAACCATCAAGCTCCTTTGGATAAATAACAGCCCATGTGGAACGTCCTGTGCCTCTCAATGGAGGTTAAACTGCAGCAATGTTTTGTTTAAAGTGTTCTGTCTCTAGACTAGGATTGAACCCAACCTTATTTTTTTATAAACAAATGGAAATATATAAAAATGCTGAGCAGCAAAACTGTTTAGGACATAATTAGAAATGTTCCTTGAGCACCAAGACTGAAGTAATGATACTGAAAATTCAGGAGTAAATTACATTTTGAAATGTATATAAAAATAGAAAACAGTTTCTTTAAAGTGTAATAATATTTCACAATATTACAGTTCATTTTAATATTTTGATCAGATAATTGCAAAAATCAGACCCTTGCCAGAAGCCTTGTCAACAGAATGAATGCCTCTTAACAAAGATCGTATCATTTACAGTTAAATGGCCCTGGGATTAATAATTGCAGTTTTAATAGGTTTCAACAGGGACATTTTTGTCCAAAAGGTGCTGAGAGGGAAGTATTTTGTGGACCTGAGTGAAAAAAAATAATAATTCGAAGGAAATTACATACAAATTACATTAAAAATTACACTCCTGTGCCAAAATTCATGCAGTTACCATTAACAAAAAATAAAAAATAAATAAAAAGTTACACATAGCTACAAGGTGGACAGAAATGTTCATGTCATAAAAATGTTAGGGTTAGGGTTTGGACTGGGAGCACAGAGTTATGTTTGGTCTCATTTTAAAGAGGAGCCTTGGCAGTAAATTATTATGAGTATTACTTAGTAATTATTTACTAAAATAACAAGTGACAACAAATTCCAAGAAATAATCACCTGTGCCAAATTTTATGCAGTTAGCATTAACAATGTGATAAAAAAAAAAACTGAAGAAATGACCATAAGGATGCACAAGGGTTAAACTGTAAACAGATCAGTTAAAGGTTCACTCTGTGGATGCAATAATAAGCATTTCAAAAGCTGGAACAATGAGATGACATTATCCTACACACCTCTAACCATCACACATTAAATAGAAATGTAAAAGTGTAAAACCATTAACAAATGATTACAACAGATCATGAAAACCCCTAAAGCTTATTGCCAATGCAATATTATTGACAGGTTAAATATCACTGTACTATTTGTCTATATTATGAAACATATGCACTTAATAAAAAATCCATTAACTGCAACATTGAGTGTCAACTTTTGGGTAACGCTTCCTTTTACAGTACAGTACTTGCAGGGTACTTACAGGGTACTTACCTAGAAAGTACTGGCTAATATAAGGTAAGTACATGGAACAGGGGTAGGTTTAGGGGTAGGTTCAGGGTTAGTACTAGTTATTACCCATTAATTGTAATTACTGAAAATAAGTACATACTATTTACATGGGGAACTGGACTGTAAAAGGAAGCGTTACCAATTTTTCAATGTGATTTCCATAATTTTGACAGACAATAAATATTGTAGAAACATTTCAGTAAACATTGCTAATAGTGATTAGAAGTGAAAAGGGGAGACAATTACATTTTAATCTGGTCATGTGAAAACAAACCTGGAAAGCGACATCAGGATTTGCCGGAGGGAAAAACTAGAGATTCTTAGTACCGTTCAAGGTTAATTATTCATGGGATATATTTTAAATTAAATTGGGAGAACAGACAAGAAATGCACTCTATTAGGGAGGCACAATATATGGGCCACCATATCGAAATTGGCTGATATATTTTCATTTTTAATGTTGTTGTTATTATTGATATATTAAAGCTGATAAATAATGAATTATTTCCTTCGGCTGAGACACATCGATGTGCACTGTTCACCATGATGGTTTTGAATTGCTTGAAATATAATTGGCATCACTTCAAAAAACGAAAATACATTTACGTACAACGTCATTTATAATTGTGTGCTTGGGACATGGATTTTAATGGTGAGACTTTTGTTTTTTGAATTTAAAGTAATTAAGGATTTGTATTTGTTTGTCTCAGTCTTTTTTGAGTACAACATTCCCAAACTAGAAGTGCCTCCTATAATCTAAAACACAGTAGGCTCATCTGGAGAAATTTGTATTGGATTACTGACAGTTTGATATTGGCTCTTGTCTTCTAATTTCAGGCGTGGACTCATGCTGGAATCCTTCTGAAGCACAAGCACAGTCTCCTGGTGGGATGTGCCTCCATTTCTGATGTTGTTGCACAGGTAAGTGTCAGATTCATTGAATTTCATTCTTTGATTTCAGATGCATTTTTTCTTTTCAATGCTTTTCATTGCTGTGGTGTAATTTGTTTTCATTTATCATGTATTTGGGTTTGAATTAATAATATATTTATCATTATAATCAGGGTCTCTCTCTCTTTTCTCTAGGTTGTATTTGTGTTACTTTGCTCCACAGTCACTTGGAGTGTGTGGAGCCCCTTGTTGATCCCAATCCTCTCTCTGTATATGGGAGCTTTGGTACGTCTTTACTATCGTTGGTTTGGGGTACTACAGGACCGTTCATGACAACATCCCTGACTCCAGTGGGCCAGAGGTTGGGGTACGTCCATTGACTCTCTTTACACCAATTCAACCAACTGCCTTTTTATTGTGTAAATCTGTTGCAATTGTCCTGCTTAGTTTAGTATCACAGCTGCATTGGTCAGTTTATTGGTTTTCTATGCGCATTGCTCCTTGCTCTGCCCTCTGAAAATGTGTGCTATATACTGACAATCACTCTGTGTAATAGGGTGATGCCACTATTAAAAAGATGCTTGGGCTTTTGGTGGCCATTGGCTCTTATCCTGGCTACTGCAGCGGATTAGCAGACCCATCGTCAACCTATTTGTGTCACGCGACTCTGAAAGGAAGCACAGCTGCCACAGAGGTTAGTCTGGCAAAAGCACTGATGCCTTTACAGTATTTTATAATCGTGATTTTCAGTCATTTAGATACAGCATATGTCTGAATATGTAGCTAATACTTAAACTTAGCTATACATAGTGAAAGGCTTCAGCAGGTCTGCATATTTTGGGATGAGGAAATGTTTTAGTTCTTGTAAACTGCCAGTTTGCAATCTAGTTTACTTTAACTGAAGCAGTGCCATAAGATGTAAACAGAGTTGGACTTGATTTTGTTAACTAAAACAATTTAACATTGTTTTGGGATTTGAAAGCTAATAAAAGATAAATATTAAATGAAATTTTTAACTAAAATAAGTACTGAAATTAATACAACTAAAACTGAAATAAAAAATAAATTAAAGCTAAATATAAATATTTTTTAAACTTATAAAATAACTTAATAAAATTATGGGAAAAAAAAATCTAGAAACTAGATTTTCTTTAAAATATACTTAATTAATACGCTACAGAAGCTTCTGGAGTCGTTTTTGTGAGAAAATTTTACTTCTGCATTTGAAAATGGGCATGGCGGGCTTGCTCATAACGGGCGGGAGAGACGGTCAATTCAAACAACAGGTAAACAATGGATCTGAATGACATTTCGGACACTGAGGAAATACTTTACTCGTATGACGGACAACAGCCATATGAGCCTGCTATGCTAAAGAGAGCAAGGGCAGGCCAGGATTAATGTTAGACAGAACGGTCAGAGACACATTGAGTTCTGGTTTGAGGAGAACTGTGTGGAGAAAAGGATAACTGGTGTCTTGGTGAGAGACGTGCTTATAGATATATACACGTTCCTAACGATACACTTTGCTCACCATCGTATATCAGGCCAGCAGACGTTAGTATGTTTAGGGTAACATTTATACTATTAAATGTATAAAATCCATACTTGATTATTTATATTGTACTAAAAACATACTCAAGTACATTTTTAATACATAGTTTTCACCTGGCTTACAACATAAACAGAAAATTAAATAGTTGAGTATTTAAACAACCAATTAATTTTGTTTTTCAACTACTGTTGCCTCCATTTAGGGCATGACTATCTATATCACACTATTTGATGCCATTGTTACAGTATACGAAGATCAATATTCTTGCTTCGGCATCCCATGTTGAACTCCATCATATTGCCAGGATGATAATCATCTGAAATGAACGCTGACACACGACCGGCGTTTTCCGAAGCCGATGCGGAAAAGAAATCCCGTCTCTTCACCTGCTCAAACCGCACTAGGCACGAAAATATATAGGCTATAGCACCGGTACCGTCCCTTTTCTTGTTATGCAAACCTGTGAATTTAAAGTCCTGACGGGCCGGAGTTTTTGCAACCTCCACAAATGCAATAATTTACCATGACGATGATAAATTAAAATACTAAAACTACCGAAAACACACTGACTCACGGCCGCTCTCACTGAATTCCAGCCTACTCTGCACTGAGCCGAGGCTGAGGCTCCCTGAACGCGACGTAAAATGGCGCGATGTTGAAAAAAAAGGCGTTTTTACAAGCAGTCCAAGAAACTGAAAATAACACCTAATAATAAAACGCATTGAATCTCATAGTGTTTATTTTATCATAGAGTGGGATAACTTGGTCTTTGCATCCTGAGTGCTGCATTTATGGATCAACTTTACTACTTTCTCCCCTGCTTTATATTTTAAGCTAGGTTTAAACAATTACTGTAATGACAAAAAAGTTTTAATGTTGTTTTAGTTGTTTGGTGCCTAGATGTCAGAAATATTTTACCTCAGCTATAGAATCATTCATTATAAACAGATTAGATTGTGGGTGTTTAATGTTACCATCATTCGTTCCGTTGTTTTCCAGGCTGTTGCAGTTCTCACAGCAACATATCCAGTGGGCCATATGCCATATGGCTGGCTCACTGAACTCAGAGCTGTTTACCCTGCATTTGACAAGGTAGGTGTTGTTATTTCAACTAACATTTTTTAAAATCCTTAAAGACACACTACTCAGAATACTTAATGCTGACCATCCTCTGCATACAGTATATACTTAAGTTCATCATCTCCTCCCAGTATTCTTCCTGAACAATCAGTTTTTAATCAGTGTGCAGTTTTTTGCTTTTTTATTTATACTCAAGGCAAGTGATGACCAAATTAGTTATATCTTCCACCTTTTTTTGCCAATTCTGCAGTATGTCTATTATCTTGTTCTACTTTATGACAAAGCAATTATTTTTTGGGGAAACAGAGTGGGTTCATGGAGACAAACCTGCAGCTAGAAGTCCCAGAGACTATAATTAAAAAGGCGCACAGCAGTGTGGTGTTATTTATGGATATTTTCCATAGAAAAAGGACTCAAGATCCACAATTAGGAAGTCCATAGGAAATGAGTTGACATTTCGTCCCCTTGGAATTATAAGGTTCTATCTGACATTTTTGTCAAAATTGAGTTATTCACATATTATTATTCTGTGACAATTTATTTACATTATGTGATGTGTTTTGTACATTTAGGGTCCCTGTTATATTTATGTTTGAAAGAAACTTGTTCCCCATACACATTTTCCTTTATGGAATGCAAAAACTTTGAAGCTCAATATCTCAAAACTGCTCAGAACGCAGATAGAACCTTATAATTCCAAGGGGACGATTTTCTGGTTGCATAAATGACCATAGATCAAGTTTTAATGGATAAAGATGATCTATATTACTGTTTAAAAGTTAGAGGTCTGTAAGATTTGAAAAAGAAATGTTTTTCAGTAAGATCACTTATGCTCACCAAGGAGGCTACATTTATTTGATCGAAAACACAGTAAAAAAAAAAAAAAGTAATACTGCTGAAATATTATTACAATTCAATGTAACTGTAATTAATGTAATCATGTGATGGCAAAGCTGAGTTTTCAGCAGCTCTTGTTCAAAAGAAACATTTTAGTATTATCAATGTTGATAATATTTTTCTGGAAACAGTGATACACATTTTTTTCATATAATAAATGAAGAGTTCAGATGCAAAAGCCTCTAAATGCCATTTGAAATTTTCTTCTAAAATGATCATTTTTATCAAGCTTGTATATTTAAGTTCAGTAATTTCCCTTAAATGACAATGAATAGGTAATCTTCATTGCCATTTAAGTGAAATTACTGAACTTAAATATACAAGCTTGATAAAAATGATCATTTTAGAAGAAAATTTCAAATGGCATTTAGAGGCTTTTGCATCTAAACTCTTTAAATGTTTTTACTACTTTTGATATTTTTGATGTTTACTGACTTTTGATCTATTAAATGCATCCTTGCTGAATGTTAGTGTACATTATAAATGCTCAAAACATTAGATTAGATTATAAAGAAGAAATGAACTGCTTTCCTCACGTCTGCTGTTTGTCTTTGTTCTCTTCTCATTTTCTAGAATAACCTCGAGCAACAAGTTGGCCAGCAGCAGTGCAGTTGTGACAAAATCTGACATCAAGCGCTTCACTTTTGTTTGTTTGGCTCTTTCTATAACAGTAAGTTAATCCACATTCTCAATCTTCAGTCTCTGTCTGGCTTTAATAACGCTTGTTTCATGTTTACTCGATAATCGATTGTGATTGGATGGTAATTGTCTACATTTGATTAGCCATTCTTGCATGACAGAAGACTACGGCACCCTTTTATGATCACCTAGCAAAGACAATTTAGGAAAGAAGTAACATGGGACAAAACAAGATTTTTACCTAAGTTTACACTAAAAATAGAGCTGAAAACGGGACGTCTAGGCACCCTTAATAGGGGCATGTCTAATCAGTTGTTAAATCTGGCTGCTTAGTTGTGCTGCCTATTGTCTACATGTTTACTTATTACGCTATATGGGTATATAGATATTATATTTTATATTAATTTTATATGTATTTTAATCTTCCATTTGTCCCTTGAATTTAAATTGCAGTAGACAAAAATCCAAATGCTTCTTATTCATCTACTAAACACATAGTTGTAAAGCCGCAAGGAGTGCATTAGGATAGTGTGTTTTGTTAGTGTGAGTACTTTTAGAGTTAGGCTAAATTATTAATCGATGCTGTCTGCTTCTGTAACCGGGTCAGATCTTCCCTTCCTGACCTAGATAAAAGCCTGCTTAGTATTTCAATACTGTGATCATTATTATTCCATAATTTCACGTCTGTCAGTGGTGTGGTGGGAGAATCAGGATTGTATGAGTCTGTTTAATCTCTTATGTAAGCGCTATATTGTTTTGTCTCTTCACTGAAATGTTGCATGAATGTGCCGCCATAGATTTAATTTAATCATCTAGATTTTATATCAACATTTTGCTTAGAAATCCCCCCTTTGTACTTTATTGTTAATTAAATAGCATTGATGGTTGGCTTGTGTTATTGATTTTAAGGAGTTGTAGCAAGTGTTGAGATCTGCTCTCAGCTCCTTGTGCCAACATGTCTGGCCATATCTGTGCATGCATACGCTTCTAATTCTAGTGCTGTTACCCGCATTTCAAAGGCTCTTCTCCACCCAGATATACATAAACACTTATGAGTGTAAATGATAGTGTTTTGATAGCTGTGTTAACAGGGTAAGTATAATATACCAGCTTCCAGATGTGTGCTGGCTCTAAAATTAACATGCATACTACTATATTACTTTCCTCTAGATAACCAGTTCCTCCAGAATGCCTTTTCACAGAAATAACCAGGAATACACTCTTCTTCTTTTTTTTTTGTCCTTTTTGAATGCTTTATATTTTACTATAGATGTTTGATTGGTTTGTGAGTGAATATTTTATTTTATGTATTGACCTTGTTATGTTACTGTATGTTATGTTATGTCATGTTATGTGTGAGATTGTCTATATAGTCCCATTCAGGCAGTCTGTCTTTCTCTGTGCAGCTCTGTTTCGTGGTGTTCTGGGCGCCACACATTTCTGAGAGGATCCTGGTGGATATCATAGGAGTAGATCATGCCTTTGCTGAGCTGTGTATCGCCCCATTACGGATTTTCTCCTTCTTTCCCATTCCAGGTATTGCACTTTTAGTCAATTTCCATAAAGAAACACAATTTTGAGAAAATATCTGTATACAGATTTTTACAGTTCAATACAAAGAATTATGATTTTAACCATTATAATTACTATTGATAGCTGAAAGCATAATCAAAATATTTGTTAAACAAGCACGTAAAACACAGGACATGCACTACTGTTCAAAACTTGGGTTGGTTTGACTTTTTTTATTCACCAAGGCTGTATTTAGTTTCATCAAAAATAAAGTAAAAACAGTATTATTACAATTTAAAATAACAGTTTTCTTTGTAATTAAATAAGTGTTGAAACCATGATACATTTTTACATTTTCATTAAATCATTTAGCAGACACTTTTATCCAAAGTGACCTTTTCAGGATTATCTGATAAAATAAGAGTTCAAAAGAACAGCATTTTCTCTGAAAAAAAATCTTATATAACATTATAACCCTTGGTTTCACAGATAAGGCTTAAGGTAAGTCCCAGACTAAAATGCTTGTTTGAGCTGTTTTAACTGAAGGCAACTTGAACTGAAATATCTTAAAATATGTCAGTGCCATTGTTATGTCTCAAGATGCACACCAGTAATGTTTTTTAAGGCATGTTTAAAAAAGCTACTTAAATATCATAATTGAACTAATCCTGGTTTAGTCTAAACCCTGTTTGTGAAACCAGGCCTAAAAGCCTTTACTGTCACTTTTGATCAAATTAATGCATCATTGCTGAATAAAAGTATTAATTTCTTTTGGAAAAATGGTACTGACCCCAAAGTCATGGCACTTTGTGAATGACATAGGTTCAAATTCTGTTTAAATCTGCTGGACTTTCTGCAAATTCTCCTGGGGCCTTCTCATGACAAACAAAAATGGTTGATCTAGGGTCTGATGTGCGTTGTCTCATCAAATGGACAGATGGTCTTAGGGGGACCAGTTGCTCTTTAAAAAAAGTCCATTTGAAAAGGCAAAGGTCAAGCTTCAGTTACAATGCCCCAGGCTTACAGAAACTGAGAGAGAATAATCACAATGAGAGCTCAAAGTTCCTTCAAATTTTATTATACTTGACTTTTATGATATAACGATACTGATAGCCAAGCAATCACTGGCGTGTTAAACTTGTTCACATGATTGCTTGAGACCGAATTTGCATGAACTGAATTCTCTTGTTTTTATCATCAGTGACGACTTCGTGCTCACCTGACTGGTTGGCTCATGACCCTGAAGAAAACCTTTGTCCTGGCACCCAGCTCTGTCCTCCGCATCATTGTCCTCATCACCAGTCTCATAGTGCTGCCTTACATGGGGTAAGTGTGTTGTGCTTGATTCTACGCTAGTAATGAGTAGAAACTTGAAACAAACATATTACTAATTGTTGTACTTTAGTGCATCAGACTTGTAAGTTTTACATTAAAATGAATTAGACTTTGTTAGAAAGTTTTTTATGCTCAAATTGTGCAGGGTACATGGGGCCACACTTGGTGTTGGATCTCTGCTGGCTGGTTTCCTTGGGGAGTCTACTATGGTTGCAATTGCAGCATGCTATGTCTACCGGAAACAGGTATAATAACACTAAACTGCCTGTAGGTTTTTCCTGATGATTAAAGTTGCTTTCTATTTGATTAGTTAAAGGAGTAGTTGACTTTTAAAAAAAACTTTTGCTGATAATTTACTCACTTACTTTACTCCTTTAATTCAGTAAAAGAGCAATAAATATTCAGTTCTACGATAACACAATGGCCATGAATCTCCAGACATGTTCATTCCAATACTGTATTGTGTATTAAACACACACGCACACAGTCACACACACAGGATACTGAGGGTAGTTATTTATAAAAATAGAGTCCAGTCAAAAGTCCAGTTACATAAATGTGTTTTCTCTAGCTGTGATTTTGTACGCTCATTTCAAAATTCAAGGATTATTCAGTCTTCCAAGTTAAACTTTTCGGCTGAACATGTAAACACAATAAAACCACACTGATGTATAAGACAAGGGTCAACTATATCATGAAGGTAGATTTAAGAACAAGGATTTTCCCCCATAAATATCAGTTTGTCATTTAACATGTTGCAAACGTTTTCAGGTTTAAATACAATTTGTTATTTTTAACTAATGTTCCTGAAAAATGTATCTCAGTTTCTACAAAATATCAGCTGTTCTTGAGCAGAAATAAGCATATTAGAATAATTTCTAAAGGATCATGTGCTTCATATTCAGCTTTGCCATTATATAAATAGATTACATTTAAAAATATATAAAAATAAAAAAAAACTGATATTTTAAATTGGAATTGAATTTCACAATATTACAGTTTTACTGTATCATATAATCACAGCCTTGGGAAGTAAGGAGAGTAAACGGATCTTTCCGACCCCATACGGTTGAACAGTATTGAACATTACTCTTTACATTTTTATTATTTCTTTAAAGAAAACTCTTATTTTGTTCCTCTTATTTTGTTATTAAGTTAAATAGTTATTTTACATGGTACCACTTTACAATAAGGTTTTCTTAGTTAATTGCATGAAATAACAATGAAAGATACTTCTACAGCATTTATTAATCTTAGCTAATGTTAATCTCAACATTTACTAATACATTTTTAAGATCAAAAGTAGTATCTGTTAACATTAATTAATGCATTGTGAACGAACATGAACATTTCTATTAAGTAGCATTAACAAAGGTTAATACATGCTGTATACAATTACTTATTGTTAGCTCATGTTAGTTAATGCATTAACTATGGTTAACAAATGAGACCTTAGAACAAAGTGTTACCTTTTACAAACTCTGCATCTCATATATTTTATTGTAAAACCTTTGTAAACCATTCTATCATAAAATGTCACATTCAGTTTGATATGCCGAATTATGTAAGGATGGCTTATTAATGATTTAAACATAAATAGGTTCTGCTTGTGTTTTAATCAATGACTTTCTGCCCACACAGAAGAAAAAGAAAGACTCAGATGAAGACATGACCATTTACGGGGAGGACTCTGCCCCATGAACGAGGTCAGGGCCGGGGGGCACATGGATGACATCGTGGAGTTAAGAGAAGAGGATGAGGACGAGCTGGAAGAAGACTGAGCTGTGGATTCTAGGCTAAGCAGGATGCATTGTGGGAATCGGCCTTCTTGCTTTCTCGGGCAGTGTACTTATTGCTTACTGTCCCCTGCTGCCGCCCTTTCCCTCTTGCCGAAGCACTTTTAAATGTGCACAGTTTAAATAAACACAGAGGGAGATTTAGATATCAGTTATGAAGACTTCAGGTGTCTGCTGCAGCATATCTTTGTTACAGTACACACGCAGACATACAAATGCGTACATGCGTCTTCCAGCTGTTGTCAGGAGATTTTTTTTCTTCTGATGCAGGACAGTGAAGATATTAATTTGTACCAAAGCAATGTTGTGCATTAACTTATTTTTTTTCTGTATGCTGATCTTTAATGTGCTGCCGTCCTACACATTTCAAAGCAAAGACTTATATCTTTCGAGAAGTTACATCATTCGCTTGGAATGTATTTCCTGTTCCTTCTTCTTTACCTCTACTATTTCACTGAAAGGACAGACTTGATAAGATTTTTTTTAGGTCCAGGGGCAGTGACCTGTGTTACTGCACAGTTTCAAGGACCAACTCACACTTTTTTTTGGCTTATTGGCAAGAAATGTCAACAGAGGTTATATATACATATATATATATATATATATATATATATATATATATATATATATATATATATATATATATATATATATATATATATATATAACATTTAGATTGGAATTGAGAATGAATTTGATGGACATCTTAGAAAACAACAGTTTCAGAGTGACAAATGGTTGGAGTTTATGGGTCATCTAGAGGACCTATTTTTTTAAATATACATACCATATGTTTAGGTGTATAAAATATGATACATTTTGTATGGGTGATGTTGTGAATTCTGTATATTGTAGGAAAGGAACGAATTGGACTGTGTTTTCATAATGAAGTCTATTGAAAGTATTTATTTTGTATCTCAGGATGTTTGTGATGGAACATATTAAAGTACTTTAAAGTCTGATTAATGATCCCTCCCCGTGAGCTGTTTTTCAAGTTTCTCCATTAGACAATGATACACAGCTGTTAAGCGTGTCTTAAACTGGTGTTTGTTTCATTTAGATTATAGTGAGTGATGTCTGGCTTAGCTTGTATTGGAGATTTCATGGACAATACAAAGTAATGTTTGGTCCTCTTATTAAACATTGAAAATGTGGTTTAAAGTGGTCTATGATTAGGTTCTTATGTTCTGTCTTTTATTAAAATGAAGAAAAGTGGGTGTGTTTGTCACTTTTACTGCAGCTGATGAGAAGTCTGCTACACAGATAATGGAAAATAATACTATAGATGTATCGAGAAAATTATAAATGTAAATAAGTTTACTTTTACGTTTTAGTTTACTTCTAAACTTATAAAAGTAAATTAAATAAAATTATACATCTAATTTGCATTGTGAATGTAAAAATGGGATCCAATAAAAATGGGAGCAAATACATGGATTTCATAGCGGTGAAATGACGCCCCCTATCGTGAAACTTTGACACTGCAATGACATCTGACCACAGGAGTGTGAGTGTAATTTTAAAGCCATTTATAGATGATCTCACACAGCCTGTTTTCATTTTGTTTTTACAATCATTTTAAATTCGTTTGCACTAATTAATGCGCTAAGAGCCATTTTTACTGCATATTTTCTAGTTGTATAAATTAACATTAGTTTATGTCATATGAACAAACATCACCATTGTTAATAAAGGAGTAATTCACTTTTAAAAAAGCCTTTGCTGATACTTTACTTTCCCCATGTCATCCAAGATATCCATGTCTTTCTTTCTTCAGTCGAAAAGAAATAAAGGTTATTCATGAAAACATTCCAGGATTTTCTCCATATAATGGACTTCAATGGGAACCAAACGGTTCAAGGTCCAAATGAGAGTTTCATTCAGCTTCAAAGGACTTTAAATGACACCAGACGATGAATAAGGGTCTTATCTTGCGAAACGATTGGTCAGCTAAATAATAAATTAAAAAGTTTAAGTTTTATAAGCACAAATGCTCGCCTTGCTCTGTTCTGTGATGCTCTGTCCTGGTCTCTCCTGTTCAAACTCGTTCATCAAAGTGAACAAATCTTTTTCGAGTCATGACTCGAAGAGTCCTTGATAAGAATCTTATTCATCGTCTGGTGTGGTTTAAAGCCCTTTGAACCTGCACTGAAACTTTCATTTGGACCTTGAACCATTTGGTTCCCAGTGAAGTCCATTATATGGAGAAAATCCTGGAATGTTTTCATCAAAAACCTTAATTTCTTTTCAACTGAAGAAAGAAAGACAGTGGACATCTTGGATGACATGGGGGTGAGTAAATTATCAGCAAAAGTATTTTTAAAAGTGAACTACTCCTTTAAATGTTAACATTATCATGTGATTTATAACTAGTAATAATAATATAGTAATGTCACGATGCCTAGCGCATTAAAGAGATGTAGTTCAGCTAAAAATAACAATTCTGTCATAATTTACTTCCAAGACTTACTTTCTTTCAAAACACAGTAAGATATTTTAAAGAATGGTTCCTACTTTGGTCCAAAGTCAATTGGGACAAAAAAAAACATGGGACGCTTTTCATTTTCATTATAAGGACACTATTTCTAAATATATATTTTGAAATGTTGTGTTTCGCAGAAGAAAGCAAGTCACAGTTTTGAAACGACGTGAGGGTGAGTAAAATTATGACACAATTGTCCTTTTTGCCTGAACTATCTCTTAGAATTTTGGTGTTTCCAGTTGTTCTGTTCAACAAACTTTGATTGTAAATAGAGTGTTCCATCAGTGTCATCATTTTTCATGAATTAACCCTATACTGTTTGAGCTATATTTTGACGTGTTACGTGGCAGACGTGTACAGCTGTGATTAAACAGAAATTTGAAGCGCTGAAGGTCCAACACAGTACAGTGCATTCCCATGGGGTCAGGCTTTCCCTTGTGCACACTTGGCTATGAGACAAAAACCTTTAATAGTAACTCCAATGTGAAAGCCCTCCCATCCCTACTGCCCTCAGCACTTGGAGGCCCTTATGACTAAACATGGGCCTTTGGCATTCTACAAATTAAGAAAAGACGGGTCAAGCTGCATGTCTGGTAAAGTGTGAGAGGGTCTGGCCTAATGAATCTGCTCAGCCATATATCTTATCTTGAGTATGTCTTGAAAAGTGTCAATTCCACAAACAGAGCCTTGCTTGCATTGCACCATGTTTAAAACTTGTAAGACTTCCATTCTTCAGTGGAACACAAAAAGATTATTATTAGCAGAATGTAAGTGAATGAAAGTGAAAAGCAAAGCACAATTTTCGTGAACAAAATTCTGTTTCTCACATAAAGCTATATGGCTTCAGAAGACTTGGAATATAGTCTTAGGGACTATTTTATCATGAATTTATGGGCTATAATATGGGCGTTTGTTCTTTTGGAATGTGGTTAAATTGGTCAAAAGTGACTTTGCTTACAAAATTTCTTTATTGAAAACCACCGTTTCCACAAAAGCAGCACAACTGTTTTCAACATTGATAATAAGTAAGTTTCCTCATCACCAAATCATGTCATTGGAATGATTTCTGATGGATCATGTGAGACTAAATACGGGCTAAAATTCAGCTTTGCATCACAGAAATAAATTACATTTTAATACATTACAATAGAAAACAGTTGTTTTAAATTGTAATCATATTTCACAATATTACTGTTTTACTGTTTTTTAATTTTTTTTTGATGAGTAAGGATTTTTTCAAAAACAATTTATAAAATCTTGCCAACCCTATAAACTGTAAATTATTTTTAATATATTCTAAACACAATACTGTAAATGATTATTAAGGATTATAAGAATGTGATCATTAAAACAATAGCCACACCTAACATTCATTCAGCAATCCAAAAAAGAATAGAAACAGTTCCAAGGACACAACTAGCTAGGCCTATATAATGCCCGTTTAAAGTCCTCTTCAAACCGTTTAAAGTAAATATTTAATTCCTGTTCAATATAACAATCATTTAATATTTTAATGACTGCAGATAAACTCAATGTTTGTTTCAGAGCGATCATAATAAATCTCACTCAATTAGCTGTTAATCCTGTAGCATTTATTACAGATGGCCACCAGAGGGAAGCACCCACTTCTGGAGGATAAATCGAAACATGTTTGGTTTGGTCCATAGACGGTTTGGTCCTTCATCCATCCATGGGGCATCCATCGGGTCAAGATCAAAAACACCATATCACTCTTATTTTGATAATCAGTGATAATACTGACTTGATTTGTTTTATAATAACGGTTATCGTGATGATGATCAAATTATACATAAGTAGGTTAATAAATGACAGCATTACTATAATGCAAATAAGTAAACAATAACAAAGAGTACAATAAAAGGGAATGATTTTCATTCTCAAAAATAATCGTCCGATTGTTTTAATTGTATTGTCAGGCATTTTTAATTAGGATGACAAGGACTTCAGTTGATTTATTTTATTCAACAGTTAGATGTTTGTTGATTTTTAGGTTGTATAGTCTTTTACCATAAACCACAGACAGATATCAGTAAAATGTGAACTTGTAAAATGTGTAAATAAGAGGCGTTGGGTGCTAATTCTCGGAATTATCCTCAAGCAAACACTCTATATGCAGAACTCAATATGCAGTGTTTTCATTAAAGCTCCGCCTCCGTGTAAGTCCGCGATGACAAGTAGTTCCATGTGTAACTCGTTTTCAATAAATAAAGTCGCATCTTGAGGATATTTTTCATTGCTGTATACATTGTCATTCGGTCATCGGTTAGTATAATAACTAAGAAGACACGTTTGTGATCTGTTCATCTTTCTGCGTCAGGCAAATTTGGCGCGAACGGCGCATGAATATCTAAGGGAGTAAGGGAGGTGAAAAAAAAATCAATCCGTAGTATTAAAACCCGCGGGAGCAGCTGTTCGAAATCTTGCAGTAAATGACAAGCAGCCGCTCGGGTGCAGCATTCGCAGAAGTGCGCAGGGTGAGCGGCTCGACCCACTCCCACTTTGGACTTACTTTTACTTGATACTATACCCTCACTGAAATCTGACCATATTGACGTTTTCATTCAGTTTCACCACAGCTACGGTAAGTCCTTTTGAATTACCATTTATAGACCGTTTTCATTTATATATTTGGCGAAATATTGGTCATTTCACTTATTTTGAACCATAATATATCTGAAAATGTATAAATTTTAATTTATGACTTCTGTATAGTAATTTCTTAACACGTTCAGTAAGTTGATGAGATAAAACAGTAAGTTAGGCTACTTCTGGAGGTTTTCATAATATGAATCACTATGTAGGCTATATTTAAAGGGCAAGTCGGCAAGCTCTTAATCACACTTTCTTCTTCACAGGCACTCACCATGCCGCTGAATTCAAGTATGGCGAGTAAAAATTATGATTATGACTACGATTCATACCAGCCCTATTTTTATTTCGACAACGAAGAGGAGGATTTCTATAACCACCAACACGGACAACCACCGGCGCCCAGTGAGGATATATGGAAGAAATTTGAACTGCTCCCCACTCCGCCCCTCTCCCCGAGCCGGCGTCCCTCTCTGTCAGACCCCTTCCCCTCCACTGCCGACCAGCTGGAGATGGTTTCGGAGTTTCTCGGGGGACGACGTGGTCAACCACAGTTTTATTTGCGATGCGGACTACTCCCAGTCTTTTCTGAAGTCCATTATCATTCAGGACTGTATGTGGAGCGGGTTCTCCGCCGCGGCGAAGCTGGAGAAGGTGGTGTCGGAGAGATTGGCGTCGCTGCAGGCGGCGAGGAAAGAGTCTTCCAAGAGTGACTCCACGGACGGCTGTCGGTCCAGCCCCAACGGCAGCAGCTACCTTCAGGACATGAGCACCCCTACCTCGCAGTGCATTGACCCGTCTGTAGTGTTTCCCTTTCCGTTGACTGACAGCTCAAAGCCGTGCAAGCCGTCGTCCACGCCGACTTCCACAACACTGCCCCTGGATACTCCACCAAACAGCGGGATTAGCAGCAGTGACAGCGATTCGGGTGAGATAGTTTTGACATAATTTTTATTTATTGTAACTTACTCACTTGACTGGTCAGCTTAACGTATAATTTGACACGTTTTGATTTTGAGCTGTCATTTGTTGCTTATTAATGGATTTTAAGACTAAGATATGACATTTTAGATATTCGTGGTGATCAAAGCGTTAATCATGGCTCGTAGCGTCAATTACGTAAGGGGACGCTCCCACCTACGCTAAGTTGTCTGGTATGAATAAGCAAGCAGAGCTGCAAATTGACGTTTTTTTTACTTTTTAATCTTAACAGATGACGAAGAGGAGGAGGAAATCGACGTTGTCACGGTGGAAAAGAGAAAGTCTGTTAAGAAGTCTGACGCGAACGTTGCGCATCAAAGCCCTGTCGTCCTCAAGCGGTGTCACGTTAATATTCACCAACACAATTACGCCGCCCAGCCATCCACGAGGAACGAGCAGCCTGCAGTCAAACGGATTAAATTCGAGAGCCACATCCGGGTGTTTAAACAAATTAGCCACAGCCGAAAATGTGCAAGTCCCAGGACGTCGGATTCTGAGGATAACGATAAAAGGAGGACTCATAACGTGCTCGAGCGACAACGGCGGAATGAGCTCAAGATGAGTTTCTTCGCGCTGAGAGACGTAATTCCTGACGTGGCGAACAACGAGAAAGCTGCCAAAGTGGTAATACTGAAGAAGGCAACTGAGTGCATAGAGAGCATGCAAGAAGATGAGCAAAAACTGATATCACTTAAAGAGCAATTAAGGAGAAAATGTGAACATTTGAAACAAGAGACTTGAGCAGTTAAGCAAATCTTAAATTGCTTGGACTTAATTTAGGGACTGGACTTGTTTTAAGCATCCTTGTATGGTTATGCCCTGGCTCAAGTCAATACAAGGTCTTGAGGGTGTGGCAAGTAGTGAGCAATCTGACATTGATTTATACAAGTACACTGCCTCAATTTGAACATAACAGAGGTTGGATTTATTTGTATTTAATTTTTTTAGTAATAAAATGGTCTGTGGTTCCATTTACTGTTGGCCTTAACTTAATGTTTTGTTTTTGTAAGTTTTGTACATATTGCACATATGTATTCATTATGCTGTTGATTTCTGAATCCTAAAATGCATTTCTCTATAAAAGTTTTTGACTAATCATGTCTTCAATGTGGATTCATTTGCTTTTGCTTTCCAGTCTCATGATGACCCACTTCAAAGCCTTCATTAGGTAATCCATTAAGATGATTCAGTCATGCACCGATCCAATGTTTAATTGATTAGGCTCACATCCGGTATACATGAGTCTTGTTTTGCACATAATTTACCTTGGCAATGCTATCATCTGTTTGTCAGTTTAGGGTGACTAATGCTTGTGTCAGAATTACATTCTCTATTTAAAAGCATCAAAGCCAGTTCCTTGTGCAAAGCCACTTAGGTTGAATCACATGTCTACGTTTTGATTTAGTTAAATACTGTTCATGCTCTTGGCTATACTGGCTCAAATACAAGTTTACAGTGGGTGGGCTTTAGGTAGTCAGTCACATTCTTTTCCACAAGAAAATGAAGATGTGTATAATTTTTAATGTAAAATGTTAAGCCATTTAACTTGCTAAGAGAGAGCTTTGATGCACCTGCTGCAAAAAGATGCTGCCTTCCCTTCAGTGAAGCAGTTTTGAGAACCATGTTTGAATAGGGAATCCCATAGCAAAACTAGCTTAGTGTTTCAGCTCACAAGTGTCTAGGGTTTGGTAGAAGGTATAGGGTTAGGGATGTGCAACCTCTTTCATGGGGTGCTGCTGTCCTGCAGAGTTTAGCACCAATAATCAAACATTGGAACAAGCTGACGTATCTGAATGTCTTCAGGAATATGAAGGCTACAGGCAGGTGAGTTTATTTTGTTTATTTATCATTTGATCATGGTTACTTGGAGCTAAACTCCTCAGGGACAGAGGGAACTCCTTTTCATAATTCTTTAATATAATTGTATTGTCCTGCAACCTGGTTGTTGGAACTTAAGGAAACCATTATGGATGCATTTTCTCTTGCACACAAAATCATCTTATCACTCTTATCAAAATACTTTAATGGAGCATGATCTAATCAAATTAATAATAATAAAAAACATGTTCTAGATTGTCAGGCATTATGAACCTCTTGGAGCACAAACATTCAAAAGGTAAACATTGTCATGTGATTTGATGGTCTGCATTGTCATTCTGTTTCAAGGTTATTTCCAGCAAAAACATCACGAGTGTTGCGTTCTTTAGGGTAGATAAGTGTTCTATTACCCAACCTCGATCCACATGGAGTAAAAAACAAGAAATATGCAGAAGAGTCCAGAATATGTACATGAAACCTGACAGACTGTCAGGACAGTGACAGTGTCGTGTCCGAGACAGGTAGACATAGGGTTAAATAATGTGGCATTCACGATCTATATTAGGACGATAATGCAACTAAATAGACTATCTAGGAAAGCTTTACGCGCCACAAGTTCATTCATAATTGTTTTATGTAGTAGCTAATGAAGTTGTCGCGCGATGACGTCAAGCCCTGATCTGACTGTGCAAAGCGCTCACGATGCGCGTGCTGCTCTGAGCACATGGAGGAGAGAGAGAGGACGCACACTGAGCAGCCTGGCTAATGTAGCCTGCAGTGGGGCGCAAAATATTTGCAAATGAAGAACATTTCATATCTACAAAAGTGAAATGACTAGCCTAAGGCGTCCAGAATGGTAAGATTCTTCTCCATTGTTCGCTTAAGATGCATCCAATTGTCGTGAAACAAAAACTTAGCTTTAGCGCAACAAAAATGTGTTTATGTTTTGTGCCACAGGTGCTTGTACAGTAATCAATCTATGTTTGAATAGGAAACTCGAAACAATTATTTTTTAATTTTATACATTAAATTTACCTAGTGAACTTTGCATGTGAATGAGCAGTGATTTATTTTGATTTTTAGGAGCCTCTTGATAATTTAATGAAGCATATTGACATAATGTTACAAATAACGTTTTTATATAGTTTTTGCGACCGTTTTTGACCGTTTTAAAGAAAATATTCAGTTGATGACAGACAGCTTTATAGATTTTTTAAATGGAATTTGTGTGTAGGTATCTGTGTCTTTTTGAGCTGGTTATGAAAGCTACTGTACTACAGTGCACTTTCTCTCTTTTGTTGTTGTTGTAACAATCAACATAATTTGCTAAAAGGTTACAGTGTTCCCAAAATGGAAGATTTGTTGTTGTTGTTGTTGTTGTTGTTGTTGTTGTTGTTGTTGTTGTTGTTGTTGTTGTTGTGTTGTTGTTGTTGTTGTTGTTGTTGTTGTTGTTGTTGTTGTTGTTGTTGTTGTTGTTGTTGTTGTTGTTGTTGTTGTTGTTGTTGTTGCATGTGTTTTGTGCAAATAGTTTTGTGCAAGCCGATCCCTTGATAATTTTATGGTATGATAAATTCAATGTACCTTTAAATGGCTTTGCCAGAAAAGTGGCACACAAATTCTAGTCAGCTTTGCAGAATTATTCTAAATGTGCAGGTCTTGCCACTGTGTAAGCAGTGCTTGTCTTCCCTCAGTACAGCGTGTTTGACAGCACAGTTCATAAATTATTTTCTGTATGATAGACAGATGCGCTCAGTCTATCATTGGATTTAGCACTACCCTGTAAGAGATTTAATGATCTGGAGTTCTAGATGCTGGTCATGGACACTGACAGTCATGAAGAGGAGGTTCCCTTTACTGTGATGTGATGTCATATTAAGTCACTACATGGTCCTACTACCACAGACATAAGAAATAATTGTTAGTTGCAGCCAAACTACATTATAATTCTATACAAACAGCGACTGTAGAATTGTCATTCCAAATTTATATGCAGTTACTTCTTCTGTGGAACATGTTTGTTGACCATGCAATGAAAGTCAATATAGGGTCCAGTGTTGTTTTAGGACCCAATCGAATTTCTTTACATGGACAAAAGCTTATTTTGTGTTTTGCAGAAGGAAGGATGAGGTGAGATTATGTTTTGTATTTATTTATTCAGGCTAGCAGTAGCTCTCAAGTGCTGTACATTACAAGTGAATAAAGAATAATAAAACTAAAAAACAAAAACAAACAAAGGCAACAACCAACAATAAAACATCCATAAAAAAGTTAAAATGCAAGAGAGAAAAGTTATGACTTTAAGCGGCACTTGAAGGTACTTAGTGTAAGGGATGATCTAACCTCAAAAAACAAGCTGTTCCATTATATGTAAATGTACATTAAATTATAATGGCAGAATATTTCATTTTTGTGTCAACTATCCCCTTTAAAGGATTGCTGACACTGACACTTCCAAACGTGCATTACATTCTATAACTAATGCAGGAACATTGTGCAGATCTGTAAATTATAATAACTGGGCTTGCCTGTGCAAAGCTGTTCCATACCTTTAACATGTCTCCTGAGAGCAGTCCTGACTCAATCAGATGGCTTAGATTTCAGTCTGTTACATTGCGGTTGAATGGCCGCTATGATTGAGTGCTCTATGCATGGGCCTCCTTTTCAATACAACTGAAATTTTCAGTTTAGGGTGATGTCTGTTGGATGGTTTGGTACCTCAGGTCAGCTGTCAGTTGACCTGAGGTCTAGTGGATGACCATATTTACAAGGAAGATCTAAATGGTGGAGCACCCTCAGGACTGTTGACATTGACATATCATTTGTCTCTCATATAAACTATACTGCTGACTTCATTATTCAGTGGTCATGAAGCATGGATTCAGATGCACCTAGGGAGATGTAGCAGCTGGTGGAGCGTGCAGAAATGATTGCTGCAGCAACATGGCTGAATTAGTTTTGATTAGATGAGCGCAAATGTTGAACTGAATGCGCTGGATGGCACTTTGTTGAAGTTAATGATCCAGAAACCAAGCTGGCTGGTTGTTCCCCCATATGGGAACACAAGTTTACTGGTTAAGGGCATCACATTTTTATCTGATCCCATTATATTGCCTCATGTATGGGTTTTCAGCAGTTAAATGGAGGTTATTGTTATGTAGAGGTTTGCATCAAAGCCCAAACCTCTTGAAATGACCAGTACTGCATGGCTCCCGATTAAAAGAAATGGGTAAAATTACCGTAAAATAAACAACTTAATTAAGATAATAAATTACAGCATTATTAAAGTGTTAGTTCGGTATTTTACACTTAAAGCCCTGTTTTAAGATCGTTTCTGATGAAATAGAACGGTTAAGATTGAAATTTGGACAAATGCTGCTGTTCCGAGAATTTTAGGTTTCGGTGTTAGCACCCTCCATCTACACAATGGTTGTCTATGTGCACTGGAACAATCATTTATTAAATAAATGATTTTAAATGAATGACATTTATCAAATAATCTTTTATAAAATGCATTAAACTTTAGTTTACAAAGATGTGAAACTCATCAGAGTGGTCTGGGGTGTTTACTGATATGCTCATACAAAAATCACTGCAAAAGATGCTTTTCGACAGGTTTTATTGTAGTTTTTGTCCGACTGCATTGACTTGACTTGGTACAAAAACTACGATAAAACCTGTTGGAAAGCATCTTTTGCAGCGAACATCCCAGACCACTCAGTGAGTTTCACGTCTTTGTAAACTAAAGTTTAATGCATTTTATGAATGATTGTTCCAGTGCACAGACAACCATTGTGTAGAAGTTGTCACAAAAACACAGAAACTTAAAATTCTCGGGACAGCAGCATTTGTCCAAATTTCTGACTGACATTTTATGTGCACATTACTGACAGTAGACGTCTATTGTGACATCATAATTGAAACATTATGATATTCATCAGTCATGAAAGTCAGGCAGGCTGCGGTTAAGGTCACTCAACCATGGCCGGAACTCATGTTCTCTTTCATTTACATAACCTGACACTGTGTATTTGTCTTAATAACAAAGCCCAGAGAAATCTTTATTTAAACTCTGTGTGCCCCTGGAGTGACTGTTGTAATTGCCTGTTGCAGTTGGTCCAGTTTTGGCTCTACTCACTGACTGGTTTAAACGATGAGTGTGAGGCTGACATGGTGCTAATGTCACTGAGTCTCATCCTGTCCTACTCACACATGGGAGTCATCGGGGACACTGGCAGCTTCCCAAATACTGAGAGATGCAGCTCTGCGCTCTCTCTCTCTCTCTCTCTCTCTCTCTCTCCTTTCTGTGCTACTGCAGCATGCAGTGTCTCTTTAGGGATTGATATGAAACTCAATCTTCGGTAGCAGCGCCAGCTTCCATAAGAGGCTCTGATATTTTAGACAAGTGCTCAGCTGTTATGTGTTGTGTGTGTGTTACGTGGTTTGAAAAAGATGTCCAAGAGCTGAGTTGTCCTATCCTATTGCTGTTGCTAACCCATTACCTAGTTCCTAAGTAGATTCTCAACCAAATATGGATCACAGATCTGTTCTGCTAGGGTCGTATTATAGGGTCTGAGTTCCGGTATTTTATATAAAAACAGAGTACATTCTGAAATGGTATAATAAAAATGATTATAGCATTTTAATTTCTGTTAGTGTTTCTATAATATCAGAGTATACAATAAATTCTACTCCATAATCAACTCTACCAATAAATAAAACATAACAGTGTATAGAACATCCAAATTTCCTATTTATTATAGGAAATATAACACACCTCGAAAAACAAATCTCTCCCAATCTATCAGATTTATTTAATCTTAATTTCACCCCACTACTTAAATATATAGAAGATGGCTAAAAACATGATGAATTTACATTATCTCTTATAGGAAGAATCAATAAAAAATGTCCATTTTACCAAAAAAATTATATTTGACAATTTTTTTACAAAACATATTACAATGATTCCTATCCAACCCACTATGAAATGGTTCAACCCATTAAATAGCAAGATAAATATTTTTTACTGGAATTAATAAAACTCCTAGAATAAGCATCAACACATTAGAGAAAAACAAGACATGGGAGGATCAGGGACAATCAACTTTCATTATTATTATCTAGCTGCACAATTACAATATCTCTGTGAATGGATAAATAGTAATCTCCATAACACATGAACAAGCTGGATTACAAGCAAGATTTAAAACAAGCTGAATTTAAAAAGATTTCATTGTCTGACCATTACATTACTGATGTAATTAAAGGGTTAGTTCATCCCAAAATAAAAATTCTGTCAGTAATTACCAAGCGGCAACATTCTAATCTGAAAAAATGAAGCCTACCCGGAAGTGCGAAAAACTACAATACATCGAAAATCCGTGCAGAGGCCGGTCCCAAAAGGGAGCAAATGTCCATAGACCCAATGTTAAAATGTCAGTTTTCACAGCATAAATTCATGTTTTTACAGTTTGGTCTCATGGACTTTTATTGTAGTCTTCAACATGTTCTGCGTGCCTGACAACTGTGAGGGGGTGAATTTTTTAGATTAGATCATATTTAGATATAAAATGTATGACAAATAAGGGCGGGGAACTTTGATTGACAGCTGATAACGGGCTGCTGCCAAGTGGAATTTGACATCTCGGCCATGATCTGACACCACACATCATACCACCTCTGTATCCTTTCTGAACATTTGAATTTTGTATTTCCCAAGATTTTCCAGTATGACGCCACCCATACCCCCCATTAGGGTTGGGTATCTTTTGAATTTGAACGATTCTGATTCCGATTCTTTGTTTCGATTCTAGGCTCCTGACGATTCTCATTCCAGAATTCTCTTTTATGAGGCAGGGTCAAAAAAGTTTAGCTAACCTTGCTAACCAATGGTCTTTCTGAAGGAAATACTCCTTACTGAAGGACATACTCCTTCTGTCACAAATACTCCTTTTGTCACAAATGTTGCATTTTTCCGAGATTTAGTTTTTTTAGAAAAGTGAAGCCACACTTTGGACCGCCGACGTAAGTAACTCATGTTCGACTCGCACGGTTATGCCAACACTTCCGGTCAGACGCTTCTTTGTTGGTGTTGTTCAGCGGTTTTCTTCTTCCGGTTCGACGGACTGTGAATATTGAAACTAGGAATCGAAATTTTTACTTTTGAACAATTCCGGGAAAAACGAAAAGTTAGTCCCGGTTCCAATCGAATACTCCAATTCTCGATCAACCCTACCCCCCATAAACAGCCTCAAACCCGTTCTTCAGAAAGTCTCATGGGTGACGTCACAGACGCTTTGTCCATATTTTTTACAGTCATTACTTACACAGCATCGGCCAATAGTGAGCCTGCGTGAGACATGCAACACAGAAGCTTTGCGCAGTTCCACTACGTAAATCTCGAGGCCCACATAGGAGGAAATAAAGATGAATAAAGTCGTTATTTTTGTTTATTTTTTGCGTGCAAAAAGTATTCTCGTCTCTTGATAAACTTAATATTGAGCCACTGGAGTCACTCCAGACTATTTTAACAATGTCTTTAACTTTTCTGGACCGGCCAGTTTCGATCCCTTAAGAAGCCTATGGAGGAGTGATCCAGCTCTCAGATTAATCAAAAATATCTTAATTTGGGTTCCGAAGATGAACGAAAGTCTTACAGGGTTGGAACAACATGAGGGTGAGTAAATACTGACAGAATTTTCATTTGGGGTGAACTAACCCTTTAAGGTTCATAATATATACATCAACATGACAGCTCGTACAACAGTGTGGTGGAAATTATATATAAAAAACTAATATTCAATAACACCACACTCCTTTTCTAGATGGCATAACCGGCATAACCCAGATTTCACTTTTAAAACATTTCCACTTATTAATGAAAAGTGGAAAATTGCTGGCATCACACATTTGTCATCACATATGCACCATCTGTTGTTGGATAACAATTTAATACATTTTTCAGAATTGATACAAAAAATATATATTTTAGGCAAAGATCAGTATTTTTATTACATACAATATTAATTGTGCTCTTAGAACTATTATTGGCAAACTTCTTAAAATGTTGCTTCTTATTGAGAAAAAATCAGCAACTCTAAAAAATTACTTGCTGAATTATACACTAATAAATAAATATTCAATACCTCATACCAATACCTCTCCTCTGTCTTCTTTCTCACTCTTTCGCAGTCTTTCTTCCCCACTCCCTGTTTCCCTTATGGAAAAGAGAGAGGTCATCACAGGATCACATTGCCAATGGGTCTGTAGACCAGGAATGGACTGAATAAGACGTGATACCTGGCTTAAAGCACATTCCTTACGACCACAGCTGGTGGGTCGCTCTGAGATAATATCCAAGCACCAAAGGCATAGACACAACCAGGTCATGCACCAATGATCTGGAAGGTTCTGCCAAGGCGTTTTGGCAGGCCCTTCCAAGACCTCTAGGAGTGGCAATTGAAATGTGCATACAAGGAACTCGATCAAACCAGTCAATGGCCATTCAAAAACAGAATCGGAAGTGGAAATGAGTTTGTGTGTGTGTTTATCTGTATTGCTCTGTTTGCTTAATCAAAGAAAAAAGAAAATGCAGATCATCTCTTCATGTTAATGCTGAAACATTCTTTGGAGGAATGAAATGATCAGATCACATTTTATATCTCAGCCTTTTACGAGCATTTTATGGATCAGATAGCAATTCCCAGAGTCGCAGGTTCATTCATCAAAATTGACTAAAGCAGTAGCTGCGGCAAAGTAAGTGGCCTTCCCTTTCATGTTACGGGACGAGTAGTGACTTAGGACTCAATGACTCTTCCGTGCAAGCCCTGTGTGTGTCCCCCAGGGAGGCTTGAATTGCTCCTGCCGGCCCCTGTGTAAAGAGAGGAGATAGCCGGCCATCTGGAGAATACGATACAATCACCACTGGTTCCTGCCATTTAAAGTGCTCCATCCCCCCCCCCACCACCAGCACATCTCCCTTGGCCTTGACACGTTTTATGGCACGTTAGTCTTCAGCTGTCATATATTTTACGTTGTCTTGTTTTTCTTTTGTTTGATTATATCTGGCTATGATAAACCATGCTCAAACGTGGAATGAGAGAGCTCAGTAATGTGTCTTTTGTGGTTGTGTTGTGTATGTCACTGTGCATGTTTGTGTTGTGGTGTGCCTGTGTTTGTTAGGAGTATCATGTTCTTCTGGACACACACACACACACACACACACACACACACACACACACACACACACACACACACACACACACACACACACACACACACACACACACACACACACACACACACACACACACACACACACACACACACACACACACACATCATGGATGTATAGACGTACTCGCAACCAAACACAATGAATTATTAAAACGGCTCATACTTTGTGCTGATTGGACAAAGCCACACAACAAATATGAAACTTCATATTGAAATATATATATATATATACATATATATATATATATATATATATATATATATATATATATTTTTATACAACAAGCTAACTCTTTGTTCTCAAATAACATCTGGCGAAATTAGAGGAACCAGTAAATGATACAGAGGAAATAAAGCTTTTTTCTTTCTTTCAAAAAAAAGTTGGTGTCAATATTAGGCAGCTTGTGATTGTCTTGATATTTTTTTAAAATTCCATCCTATTTTTTTGTTCGAAAAAATAAATACTAAACTAAAATCCGTAATTTTAAATGCTACAATCAAAACATATAAATTCTCAGTGTTAGATGATGTCAAAAACGTTGCAAATTTTAGTTAAAGAATCGTTCAGATTACACTTATTTTAGCCCTATTTTGGCACAATCCGTTTGACGTAGGTTGTTGTGGGGATTTGTAAATGACAACGGGCGTCGGGACAAGATTTGATTGTATCATCTCGGATAATGTGTCATAGTGGGCGACAACCTACGTCGCACCTGCGATACTTCTCGACATCACAACAAAAAGACTAGCATGTTTAATTTTTTTTTAACGGTCGTCCACGACGGTTCCGTCACATAAATAGGACCAATAGGAGCACAGAAGCTTTTCCGTACACAACTTTCAAAAATGGCGAAACGAAAGAGAGACGATGGTGCGAACGTTAAAACTAAAAGTAAAAATATATAAGAAAACAATATTTTACCTCAAGTTCTCTTTGGAGGATTGACAGCCCATACTGTCCTCTTCGAGCAATCGAGGAGCGTGTCCATTGTGGGATTTTCTTTCTTTTTTAAACAATTTTTCTGAGCACAGGACAGCCAATACAACACTCACCACTTCATCCATTGTTTGTTTAAGTTTGTTCCCGGAAGTCACTCGCTGACTAGTTTTGCCTTCTCGATGACATCATCGTGCGTCGTTAAAGACGGCATGCGATGACTGGTCAGGATGCAACGTGTAGTCTGACATGTGTCTTGTCCACGACACGACAAGATTTTAGGAGTCAAAATCGCATAATCTGACACAGTGACCATCGTAACAGACAAAAAAAATCGTGTAATCTGAACCAGTACTTCAACATGGGCCTAAACTTATTTTATTCAGGTAGTTGCCCAGGCAGCACTCAGAATGAATGTCTCTTGACTTGATTTATCTAGATGTCCCGTGGTGGAGGGCGACAGACTTTGAAAGGTGTTAGTTTAACTGGCAGGGAGCTTTCCAGAACAGATGGGACAGTAGTTGGAGATGACATGTTCTACTATGATAGTTTTAATGCCCACTTGAGTCTTATGATGTAATGGTGCTGAGCAGATGCCTGCACAGATCTTGATGTTAGAAAAAACCATGAAGTGTGTTCTCAGCAGCCAAAGGTCAAGAGCTCACTGTGACTTGAGTGGATGCTTGACTGAGTAATATATTTACCCAAGAGTTTATCTGTTAAGAATCGTACGTTCGTAAGTATACGCAGGGGGTCTTATTTTAAATGTATTTCTAAATAAGTGTTCTTAGAGTGGTTACAGTCAGTCTTTTCTTCCTTGTGGCACAAAAGCAACACCATGAGGGTGTTAAAGCAATAAACTATAGATGTAGGGCAATACAAAACAACAGTTAAAGCTGTTAGAGGACAGCTGGCCAATCAGTTTCCTCTTCTTCCCACATCCCACTCAGGAGGAAACGTCTAGTAATAGTTTCTGGTAGATATTATGCTCTGAAGCTAATTCTTTCAAGGTTGGATAAATGTGATGCTCCTTAATAATACCCTTATGATATTTAATTTTGAATGATGCAGCACCATTGTGTTGAATATGATAAAGAGCAGCTGCACAGTTAAAAACTATACTAATGTAAGCTAAGCTATGTGTAAAGAATAAATGTGCCCTTTGAAATCTAAAATAAAAAAGTGTTCAAGTTTAAAGGGATAATGTGTACTTTAAGTATTTTATTATTTAAAATCAATATTTTTATTCATAAATATGTCCTCAATGCATATGCTTCAGAAAATATAACCAATAAAGAAGGCATAAATACTTATAACTCTAGTTCATATTTTTCACAGTCAGTAATTCATACATTGATTTGTTTGTTGTGTCAAGATGCTGTTTGTTTGAAATAACAAACCTGTTCACCACGAAGGAACACTCAACGAAGTGCCTTTAGAAGACATCCTGTCATAGCCTTTTGGTACATAATGGCTACCATAGATGCAATGCGCATTGCGAAATGTGTTTGGCGCTGGAGAGCACAATTTGTTTGAATGCAAAATACATTTTCACTGATAGATGGAAGAAATTCCCTCGAATAGTCCCTTTAATTCAGAATAAAGGAGCAGTGACCTCTGGGATGCTGGTTCAATAGTTGTGAAAGACTCAGAATAGAGTTTAAAGTTATAATCAATGGATTTGAATGATTAGTTGGGCATTACAAGACATGTTTGTTGCCTGAGACAGATTTCTTCTTATTTCAGAGTAACGAGTTTGTTTCTTGTTGGTTTTGAGAAATCACTCTTTATAAGATGTACTCTTACAGGCTTATTAAATGGGCATCTATATATTTTTAAATGCAAGTTTTTTACTTTATTGTGAACAGGTCATCCATGCATAGGTTTCATTTTAAATGTTAAATTTTTTTTCCTTGTAATTTTTAGTAATAATGTCATAACTCAATCTTACAGTGAAACGACAGACATCTATCTGACATATGCTGGAACATGGTGATATCCAATTATTTTGACTGCTTAAAATCTGCGTCTTTTTTTACAAACATTCAGAGTTTGCATTCAGATCTGCCACCATCCAATCAACAACTGACTGAATGAAGTCCCTACACTATTTTTTTTTTCGATGATCACTCACAAAATGGATACAATTGCCTTTCGCTACTTCCGTTAACTTACATTTCAACTTCTATCGCAATACTTTATGTGCTAGGTCTCAGTCTTAAAATGGACAGAAATAATTTAAATATCCAATAAATTTAACAAATGCCTGTATCGTTTGATAACCCATATTGTGCATCTAGGGCTGGGCGATAAAACGATAACGATAATGTATCGCGATAGAATTTTTCTCAGATAAAACGATATCAAGAGGTCGAATAATGTTTACACGCCAAAAGCGGAACGAAACTCATTTGAACCGCACGCGCCACACGGAGCATTTATCCGCTCGGCTCAAAGTCCAAACGGCAGCGCACTGAGTGAAGCGCGAGCTCACGCTCACGCACACTGATCACCTCTCTCACAAGATCCAGTGAGAAGCGCTTGAGTTCAGTGAAGAACACAAATGTCAAGTTTAAACCAGTTTAAAGGCAGATGAAACAACGCTGACATAAAGGAGAAACACTGCGTGCAACGATGCAGTCAGAATCTGAATTGATACTGAATCAATTTAGCCTACCATGGATTTACTGTAAGGTTAGCCTAGTAATATTAACTGCACCATGAAATGTGGGATATACATATTGAATTGTATAATATTATTAATGTAGACAATGTATTAAATGACTAATGGAATATAAGTACAGTATTTAATAATGTATTTAACTGTTTGGCTACTGTTTTTCATACAAATACCACAGAAACCATAAAGTTATGCCATGATAGTGAGGTGCTAAGTTATAGGCTATGCCTGATTTTATCTGTGGTTATCATGATCTAAATGGTTAATTTTAATACAACTCAAACAGTCAGAATATTACTTTTTACCAAATAAAAATGTGGTTGTTACATAAAAAAAAAAACAGATGTTACTGTTTTTGTTAATGAACATAAATTTAAATAGTCGTTTAAAACACAATTAACACTCTGTTTTATACAAATTTTATACAACAAGCAAAAATCTGCCTTTAAACTTGATAGAAATAAAGATTTAACATATATCGTGATAATTATCGATATTCGACTGATATAAGAAAAAATATTGTGATTTTTTTTTTGGCCATATCGCCCAGCCCTATGTGCATCCTTATATTTGTATGTGTACTGCTGTAATTAAACTCGCAAAATGATACAAAACTTCTTGTTTTAAAACATAAGATTGTGAAAAACGTTTATTCTGTCAGTATTTAGTGATCAATACGTATAATGTAAACATAATTATGAATGTATCAGTTCTGTAGGTAGGGAGTCTATGTAAGCAGTAAAGTCAAATTATCATAGGCTAGTAAAGATAAAAGGTGGATTTTTCCTTCAATTCTTTGAAAGCAAATTTAATGGTGGATTTTTTTCCCATCCTTTGTTGAATCACATTCCTATGAGAGAGCCTTAATTGAATATAAACAGTGTTTGATGTTTTCTGTAAATGTGGATATTATGAATTCTGTTTCTACCAGAGCCTCAGCCATAATGACTTTATTTAATTGTGAGGCTTGAACAGGAGGATCTAGGTCTCTGTTCATAACCAGTGCCTTGAGGACTGACTCAGCCTGAACTGATATCTCTTTCTCTCGCTCTCTCTGCAGATGAATCTGTGTGAATGGGATGTCCTGAAGTGCTTCACAAAGTGACTTAAACAGCCAAGGTAGCATCTTGCAGAAGACGTCATTATCAAACAGCTGAGCTGACTTCGGCTTTTCCAACAAAGAAAACTCATCTGCGTCATCTATTCCAGGTGTGGCATCTGTTTTATGTGATTGATGATTTGTAGCGCTCACATCCTGGTGCATCATGTGAAGATCCTGTCCTTCATTCCATGTACAGTTTCACAGAGCTGACTGCCTCAGCTGTCCCATACAGACTTTTCCTGGAAGCGAGACTTAAGGATTTCTTCCATGAGTCTTCTTGGAATCGAATTTTTTTATTATTCTTAGAGTTGCTTTTGGGAGTCTTGTTTCAGCAACATGCCACAGACTTGTGTCCTCATGGAATATTCTGCACAATTGTCCTTATAATAGATATTGCTGTGTGTTGGTCATTCGCCCAGCTATCTACATTAAGTCAAAGTTGAGTCGAGTCTTTCTGCATTTAAACTGAACAGAGTCTGTGGAGACTGTACTCTTCCTAGTAGGGCTCTTGAAAATATCTTCTAGACAACAAATTATGAAATCTGTCCTTTATTTAGTGATCTTCCAAGCTATGAATCCCTTGCTGTAATTGACTCTTTGCATGGAGCTTGATTGACAGGTGATTTGACCAATCATACTTCGCCATCCGCCATTTGTCGGACAAAGCAGTCAGGAGAGTTAGTAGATTAACATGGGAGGATTGGAACTTGAAAAACAGAATTTACTGACGCCTTTCTGCGGTTAAAACAACATTCCTTTTTTGTTCATTCATGTTTATTTGATGCTATAAATGACCTAGAAGGAAGAGTTGATTGGATCACAAGCAGCTTTAACTGATGCTCTAACAGCAATCTGTCACGACACATTAAAGAGCCACAAAATGGTATTTATTGTTTACATTTCTTTAAAATAAAGACCAAATTTGAAAGGTGAGACTTTGTTTAATATGTTTAATATCAAAAGTAACCAATAAGTAACCTGGTCTGTCCTGTCTGTCAGCGTGTTGTCAGTCCGCAATGTATTTTTTTATTGCGTGAGAACATGGTGTGTGTGTGTGTGTGAGAGACCAGCGTAGCTTGTCGGACATAGCTGACAGTAAGTAAGGCGAGCGGTCTTCTGCGAATGGTCCAGCTCCATTGGAAGTCTCCTTAGAAGTCGTTGAGACCATGCAGTGAAAGGTCCTTTAAATGGAAACAAATGTCTAAAATTGTGATGTTCTATGAAACTTCATATTTCTGTTATGCATTATTTACATTTTGGTGTCAGCTAGAGGGGTTTTCAATGGGCTGTAAAAAGAGTTGCTAGAGGGTCTGTGTAAACTTTCTCTGAGAAAATGATTTTTTATTGATTGAAAAGTCCCTCAAAATGTTTGATCATCATATTTGGGTTGCACATCTTTTAGTTAATTTTTACTACTGAGTTTTAGGTGGGAATAATTGGATGATCTCCCCATGTAACATGTTTTTCCCTTTACATTGGTTGTTTTGTGGGTGGAAGGCCTAGATCATCAGCCCTTACTCAATATTGGCTCATTGTTAGGAAAGAGAATGAATCTTACAGTTTGGCCTGACTCCACTGAGCTTCCAGTAAACTCTGCATGTTTAGAGGGTCTTTATGTCTGTGACACACAGCCACACAAAACATAACAGAGTAATGACTTTTGCATATCTTCGCTAAATATACAGAAAAGAAAGTCAAGAGGAATCATGGTGTTATTCCAGTGACCTGGTTTTCTACATAATTTGCCCATCATAGTCATCACTAAAGCCACAGCACCATCTTTTCAAGACTGGGTTGTTCAAAAGGTCCGCTGTATGCCTTATACTGCCAATTTTGCTTTGTTATATAATCTAATTGAAACCAGTTAGTGCTTAAAAATAACCACAGGCCAAAAAAAACAGAAACACCCTACACAACCAGAGAAAAATACAAGACTTTCAATAGTTTTATGACACTGCCCTTTTCTCTAGCAAAACTCTCTTCAAATGCTTAAGAGCAGATGTGCATTTCTCAAATATGCCAATTCATAGTCTGCAAAATCTTCTTGAGCGGCGTTTGCTTTTCTTTCTTTTGATTATGAATGAGCTGTCATTTTTTCATTCTCTCTCAGTTTGTCTTTTCCTCCATGACACACTGATTTACTGATCTACCCTCTTATGTTCCCTCTCTTTTGCTGAGTCACAGTGTGTATTTAAAGAGCTGCAGTTAGAGACTGGAGCAGTATAACGGGATTCGCTTACACCTCGTGAAGTGACTCGTTGCAGTTATATTACAAGTAGATGATCTAAAGCAGGACAAATGGTGTGATTAGCTGTGCACACTCCTCTTAGCATGTAGCAAAAACCAAAAAGACCAAACTAGGACAGAGTTGAGTGGCCAGCGTTCCTATTTTAGATCTGCAATCTTTAATGTACACCCTTAAGCTGTCCAATCTCTTAAAATGCTGTCCAAAAATCGTCTCTGCTCTTCAGTGACCAGAGATTATCTTGTCTAGGTGTTTCTGGTCAGGACAATTCCTTAAAAATGAGACGATGAAGAGCAAACTATTAGTTACTCATCTTCCCTTTCTTTATTTAGTCTTTTAGTTAATTCTGTCTCTTTAAACAATTAGATCTTTATTCTTCACCCACTTCCTAGTGCACACTAGAGATGTCAAGGAGAGTGAAAGAGAGCAAAGAATGAAGCTATGCGTTGAGAAAAGGGAAAACCTTCAGATTATAAATAGATATGGTGTGTCTTCACTAAATAATAGCACTTAAACAATCAAGGACTTTGAAGATTCCTAGACTATATGAAAAAATTCCCAACTATGCCAGGTCCCAACCCAGAAGGCCTCGTGCCAGTACGGCTTAACGCACGTTTACCGTAAACAGACTGGAATCCTGGCGTCTGTGTGAACAATGCACTGACTTGGCTGCCAAAACCGTAACCCTGTGTTTATGACCAAACCCACTTCAGAAGCGAGGCTCAGGATTGTGTAATGGCACGATTGGCTTTACAGTAATTATGGAATAACTTGGGTAAGAATTACCTTTAAAACCCAGTGGCCTCTGAAGGATTGTTCACTCTAGGTGTAAGATTCTTGTGTGGTGGTTAGTGAGGTCAGTTTGGACTAAATCATAGTACTGGATTCTGCAAGGTGTGGAATCTCTTCTGCTGTGTCCAGTCAGCGTGAGAGTGATAACGCACAGGAATGTTTTTTTTGTGACTGCGCAACTAGTAGTTCCAGGTCTTGACCACATTACAGTAGCTTATTACACAGCTCTGTGTATCACTTGATTTTGATAGGTCAATCGAGCCATCCACCGGTATGGTAAAAACTGATAACCGAAGGCTTATCTAGGTAGCTGTCACTGAAGTAGGCACTTTGCGCTTGCTTGAAACTGTTTTTCCTTATGGAAGTTTTGCTTTTGGTGAGCTAAAAATATTAAATATTTTGTGTACAGTTATTTAATTATCAAGCCATACATTGATCTGACATTCAACATTTCATTCAACAACTTTGCAATTAATCTGAGAATCACATGTGTTTCGAATCGTGGTGCCTGGTTCAACTACTGATCCCTATCCACAAATACAGTATACGTTTTGGCAATTGTTTTTGACTTCACCCTAATCATAAAGCGAGAGGCTTCAGTAACTGGTGACTATCCAACAGGGGGTCACAGAGGTCTGACAGACTGAAAAGATCATGACACTAAAGGATGTACCATCCCATCTGCTTCACCCAATAGAAGAGGAGTTCAATTGCTTAAAGGCTAATTTTGTTGTTTGTAGCTCAGCATGTGAGTAACCAAGAGCTCTCTTAGGCTGAGAGGGCACGTGTTGTGCCGGCAGTCCATCAAGGTCTAATTTATGAAGCACAGCTGTAGCCTGTGGTGACTTGTGTTGACCTCTGCTGGGAGTTCATGGCTCACTTGGGTTCTCTGTCACTTATATCGCTAGTCTTTTGTTACTTATATTCCTTATATTAGAAGATGTCGGGCCATGTTTCACAGGTGTTGACATTTTATTTGGTAATCAGCCCTCTCTCAGTTCATTTTGATGAATTGTGTTAATATCATTTGCATTGCATCAGGTTGCTCTCCACATGATCAAAATAATTCAACCACCACTATGTGCTAAACCCAAACTTATTAGAATTTCTTGCACAGAGTTTGGTGGGAAATATGCATATTTGAAGATGGCAAAACGTGTTAAAATATTGAATAAATGGACTAAAGCTAAATTCACCCAGGTTCGATTTCTTCAGCGTGATCCCCATAGACATACTTGACTATTTAACACAAAACCACTTGATTTGAAACCAGCAAACAGAGGAAAGGTTTAGCAACGGAACTATGGGTAATTGAGTTTCCTTCCACTCAGCGCTGTTAATTGAGGGCTTTTTTTTTTCTCTTTCCTTTCTTGAAAAGATGTCTGTGTGGATTTGTGAGACATGGCGGAACAGAGATGTGATTGTATAGAGGAAGGTTTGAGCGTCCTTTCTCTGCTAATGCAAGCTAAGATGAATATTAGTATCCAGGAGCCAACACACATCCAGTCTGTTTATATAAACTCTCTGTTGTCCTTCTGTTCTTTCTCTGTTCTCTCGCTAACTCGCACACAGAGTCTATTCATACAAGCCCTCGCACACACACACAGACGCTATCTATACGATCTCTCTCACACGTATGGCGCGTGCACATTTTGCGGCAGATATCAATACCATTCAGAATTACATTGGGCATTTGTGTGCATTTATATTAAGTATACATAATATAAAATATAATAGATAATTTGTGTGTGTGTGCGTGCGCGCATGCACGCGTGTGGATTTAGTGGCCTGCACATATTACATTTCACGAGTAAAAGGCCAGCGGGCCGGTTGTAGGGCCCTATAGCTCAGCTGCAGTGATATGTCAGTGGCGTTCTGTCAGATCAGACCTTTTCTCTCCACATTCGGCGCCAGCCTGCCTTGCCCAGACACTATAGAACCACTTACTGGAAGAAAGCATATTTGCTTGGGAATCATAGGGTTATTGTTTTTGTCGTGAGACATTGTAGGGGCGATATTATTAATGTTTTTCTTTATCAGTCTTGAGAAGGGGAATTAGGTCTTTTGGAGTATGGTAAACATTTACATGAGCACTAACAATGTATTGTCAAGAATTAGACAATTGAAACAATAGCTTGTGTTGCAGTAGTTTGTTTTTTGGTTGTTTTCCACAGTAAAACTTTTATCTATGTGAGACAATGTTTTAATCTCTAGTTTGGCTTTACTTTTGATTATAGACATTTTGGGCAATACAATAATATATTGACTGATCTATTCAATGGTTTTTATAAATATACTACTCATCCTACACTCTTAGAAGAAAAGGTTCTATCAGTGCTACGTATTTTGGAACCCCTGAAAAGGTTCTATACACAACCCTTTTTAGGGGATTAATAATAAGAACCCTTTAGAGTTCTTTGCAACCAGGAAAAAGGTTCTATATGGAACCTTTTGGGATCATTCATTATCATTTGTTATGTCCTTTCCGGATTAAATCTTTCATATTATTAACAAACATCAAGACCCTAAAATGCATTTATGAATGCATGTGAATGATCACAAAATTCAAGATATGGGGGTTAGAAAATGTATATTTATATCATTTTAATATGTAGTTAATCAATATCACATGAAGAGTGTCATTTCAGTTTTTCTCCTCCAAAAATCGGCATGATTAAAATGTGATATTAAGTTACTACAACAGTTTAATAAACTACAATTTAATTACACTGACAAAATGGTGAAGAATAATAAAATATGAATGAATAAAAGCCTATAAAGAACCTTTTTGCCCAAAGGGTTCTTTCTTGTCATTATAGAACCTTTGGAGTTGAGTAAAGAACCCCATGCTTCATATATAGAACCCCAGTTAACCTTTTTTTTCAAGAGTGTAAGCATTACTGCATGGTTTTAATCAGATGTCAGAACATTTTAAATGAATTATGGACAAAAATTATAACTGATATATATAGGAAACTAAGAAAATGGACCAAATAATGACGGTGATGATAAAGTTTTGCATCTTTATTTATTTGCTTTTTCACCACTTTATCATTGTTTGGGTCAGGAGTCCAGAGGTCTGTTTTCATCATGTTCCTGTGCAGCATTTGCTTGTTGACCTATGTAGAAGTACCTCACATATATGACTTGATGGTCCTGGTCTGATAACATGGTAAGCTTGATGATCAGCAGCTCTCTGTATCATCGCAACACCAGCATGCTTTTGCTTTATTGGGTCCCGGACTCATGGTTCTATAGACCAGCGCTATTTTATTATGATGTCATTAAACGCGGCCAAATTCCTATTGACCCACCCCCATGTTTGAAGCTGGGGATTTTACCCTGCAGCATTACTTTTGTCTCCCTACCAATCTGTGTACCATCATTTGAATGTCTTTTCCTGGGATTGAGGCCCATGGGAATAGCTGAAGATCTGATAGCAAAGCCGGTTTTTGTATAGCTTTGTTGCTCTTAGAGATTTGTTTCCATTAGCGAGAGGTGCTGCCCAGCTGAGAGAGTAAGCTGAGTACACACAGACAGGAAGATGTCACATTCATCTCCATTACAGACAGCAGAGTCAGCTGAGTGCAGCGAGAGAGGGAGGAGTTGACAGAAGGGGTGGGGACATAAAAGAGGGATTTTTTTCTAAACGAGTTTGAGAAGGTTCATTGAGTTCAGACTGAGTCATCATCACACCGCAGATCTCTCGCTCTCTCTCTCAAAGCCTGTTGCGCAAAGGAAATACTATATAGAACCATGATTCTTCCTACAAGTGTTTGTGTAGGTTTCATTAGGGTAATTTGCAAAAATTAGTGCAATATTTAGCAAGTATGAAATGTTCCAGACAACAATGTTGTGATTGTTGACTAAAACTATTGTATATTTAAAAAACAAAATGAAGCTGATATAAAATGAACTATTAATAGTATATGAAAATTAGAAATGACATTTTACTGAAATGTTTTAGTTGAAGTACTAAAATAGCTAAAACTAAAATAAAAATAAAGCTTAATAGAAATATAAAAAACATCTAATAAAATGCAAATAAAACCTAAATCAAAATATTATACTATAAAAGTAAAGTTTATTTTTTGTGCAGTCTTGCTAACTAGAAAATGGGCTTTTCTTTACTAGACTATAAGTTTATGTGCTGAGGTTTAGTGTTAAGCAAATTAGACATAGAGACATAGCTTTTATTCATTTAACAAAAGGTTTTTTGTAAAAAAATTGCAACAACAAAAAATATAAGATGTTCATAATATTTATTGTATGTTTATTGTAATTATGTTGCATCTACCCTTTACTCTCATCTAAGAGCTAACATTCATTTTATGCTCTTGGGTTTTTTTCTTTATGAATATGATTAGCCAGACTGAAAAACTAGGTCTGTGGAGCTTGTAATACACTTTAGTTGCTGTTAATCCTTGACCTCCTGCCAATGATTATGCTTCATGAGCGTATCAGCTGTAGTATTAAAATGAATATCATTTGCTTCCCCCATGCATACCCAGAAAGCCTGGAAATATCGCCATTCAAGCCTCTGCAGGTCTTATCATAGTTTAAATAGTCGGACACTTCTGCCGTTTCACATTTGCAATGCAAATCTCCTCTTTCTGACTTCTCATTTTGATGTTCTAGTAGTTTTCATATCAACCGTTTCAAGTTTACAGGTTCATCAAAAACAGTTTGCGGTTTCCTTTTGTTTACAGCATAGAAGTGAACCTGATTACAAGAGTACAATGCTCATTGCTCACATCCTTTAACATCCATGTTATAGACAGTCTTTATCAATGAATCACTATCTTTGACGCATCACAAGTAGTAGTGAGAACTACAAATACAATGCTAATGGAAACACATGTTTTATTGGCTTGTTATGCCTTGGAAGGGAAAATATTAACCAGTGACTGTCCCCCCACACCACCTCCAAACACAACTTATGGCTTATTAAAAAAACAAAACTTGCAGATTTCACACAGTCCTCTACCACCACCGCTTGACTGCCCGCCTGATGTGGATAATGAGTGCATTGTTTTCATAATTCTCTCATCGCATTCATATTTTCCTGAAGAGGACTCCTCACCCTGACTCATGTGTGCTCAATGCAGTTGGCATTGTGGATTTCCTCTGATTCACTCGTTTTGGCTGGTTGATGCTTCCTCTTCCATCCTTTTGCTGTTACATCCCATTGTCTGATGTGATGAGGCCTGAAAAATTGGTAAAGAATTGAATCTTAGAATAGAACGGATTGTGTTTGCCTTTCATATGTAAATGCATATAAAACAAGACATTTTTCTTCCAAGACTATTTTGTATAGGTATTGGGATATATTGTGTGAATAAAAGACTGGTAGTCTCTTTGGGATTGTAAGCAAGTACAATATAAGTAAATATCAGGTATGTACATCTTACTCACTGTATGTTTAAAATGCATGCTTTGTTCAATGCTACTATATTATTTTTAACTTTCATGCAAAATTTGGCATGTTGGTTCATTCATTAACTACCATTCAGAAGTTTGGGGTCAGTAAAAAATTGTTTTAATTCTTTTTTTAAAGAAATTAATAATTTTATTCAGCAAGAATGCATGAAATTGACCATTACTTTTGTAATGTAACAAATTATTTTTTTTTTAATAAAATATTATTTCTTTTTAATTGTTTTTTATAAAACATTTAAGCAGCACAGTGACGTGAGTGAAATTACATTGCAAAATATATCAAAATAGAAAACAGTTATTTTAAATTTGAATAATATTTACATTTTAATTGTATATAATAATCTTTTACTGTATTTTTGATCAAATAAATGCACACTTTTATTTGATCAAACACAAGAGACTTTTATCAGAGAAAGGTTACATTTCTGTTCTACTAAATCTTGAAACTCTGCTTGATTTCTATTTGACTGGAACTAACTGTTGTAATATTGACGACAATCAGAAAGAACCTGAGATATATTTGAGTCGTTGAGCATATTATTATGGGGACATCCTCTTTTCATTTACTCTCTTCCCTTCTCCTGTCTAGCCTCTGTTGTGATTAAACATTGTTCATGAAACCCTAGTTAGTCATTTAACATATTTCAGGGAGACTGTGACCCATCATTTGGTTTGTTCCTCATTTTAAACTCTGTTGGAAACATTGGATAAGTTTCAAGTAGTTAGTATGTGATGTGGTTGGAGAATCACATCTGATTACTAACAACCCTCCAAACTGAGTGAATTTTAGATTTGTTCCAGACATTTTTTTTAATTGAAATGAAAAGGCTGTTGCATAGGCAACAGAAATTTTCTGTATCGGCAACAGCATAGGCAAATGCGTACGACGTCTCAATGTTCCTCTCCACGTGTTTGACACATTAGGGGATTTTGGCTTTTATCTGGTTCCTCTTTTCTGGTTTCTGCTCCTTTAAATGTAGTGGGACTCTTACCTTTAAATGTGTTTCAACCTCAAAGGAAACGTCAGCGGTTAGCGCATGAATGGAATGCAAGTGTGCAGATCTAATGGAACGTAAGCGAAAGTTTCTTCTGGGGGTTTCACTGTGGCTTATGTTCCCCCAGCAGCAGTTGATAATCGATCTTGTTAAACTACTTTCTCTTTAGCTATAGGTTCATATATAGAGACAACTTAAAGATAAATGGTATCTTTCATTGAATAACTTTAGGTTACACTTTATTTCGATAGTCACTAACTACAAGTAACTTTTCAACTACATGTCAACTAAGTGTCATTAGAGTATTAGTAGGCTGTAGTAGACTGTCAGTAGACCGTTAGGTTAGGGTTAGGTGTTAGGGTTCAGGTTAGGAGAACAAGTTGACTTGTAGTTGCTAAGTTACTTACAGTCTGTTGGGGGACCAACAAAATAAAGTGTTAGCAGATATTAAGCTGACAGTCTACTAATACTCTAATGAGAGTTAGTTGACATGTAGCGGCAAAGTTACTTATAGTTAGTTGAATATCTAAAGTGGACTATCAAAATAAAGTGTTACCTAACTTTAATACTAAAATGTGTGTAGGCATGGTTGGTCGTTTTAGAAAAATGACTAACTTTGGGCACACAGTCCCTCATTTAGAGTGCTCCTAATATAAATATGAAAAAATCCACATAATTATTATTGAATGAGACCCATTCTCAAATGTAAATACCGACACTTCAATGACACTGCGCTTTATTTGAGCAGTCATTGTATGTCTTAACCAGTGAAGTTAGTTTGTGAAACCTGTTCAAAAGTTGTCATTTATTTATACATTTTATTTTGGTGTTCCTAGGCACTAATCAACAGTAACTGAGGTAAATGACTCTTCAAACGTTTAATATATGAGAAACTAGATTGGAATATTACAAACAAGGAATACTCTTTTTTTTTTTATTTGATTTATTAATGCTGCATTGGCAACTCTAGTCAAATAAATGAATGACTACAGTACATGCAAACCTGTGGTATGCACATGTAAACCTTGTGTAGGATGTACTGTTAATAGGTTACAAGCAGGTGATAAAGTGCATACTTTCTCCCGGTGTAATCTCATATGGACATATTAGTTACATTTGAGTGAACTGTTTGCTAAATCTCGGCATTGATTTGTTCTAAAGCCCTTCTCAGGTTTTGTGGTTTGTCAAGTATATTTTTCTGTTGTTGTTTTTTTTTTCACTTGTGACCATATTACTGGGGTTTGTGCAGAGGATAGCATTGTATTACTCACTCCTTCCTGAAAATGTGTGGGGACCCTCCCTTCCAGTGGGCCACGGCCAAGAATGCAATACGCACCTCTGCAGCATTTGAATACAGCAAATTAATTTCCAACCACACACGCATCTCTCACCACAGGGAGCAAGACACCTGATCTGAGCGATCTCAGCGGAAAGAGAAACCAGACCTTACTACTAGACAAAAATAGACTGAAAAGAAAAAAACTGACAATCATTCCTTCACTCACTCACAGAAATGAGTTGGGGTGCTGCCTTTTATTTTTGATAAGATGACACAGATTCAACTCTGTGGTTATCAGCCGCTTTGCCTGGCCTCATTTGGAAGCTGATTGTGATTCCAGCTGACGGACACGGGACGCAATGCGAGCGTTGTGTGTGACGTGCGGTTACTGTGCTTTTCGGGTACGTCATTGCTGGAAGCCTGCTACAGATTCCCACCCTGTCCCGAAATGGAATTATGACAGCTGAATGCTCCACTGGACCAACCGTCACTGGACATGACACAGCAGGTGTTCCTCCTAACGTGGAAAAAGCCACACGTGAAGGTGCTCTAATGCTGGAGCCTCCTGCAAGGATCAGGTCACCAGGCCTTAGATTGTGACGAGCTACATCTGCCTTAGTTGTGTCCTTATATAGCTCAAGATGTTAGGACCATGCTTGGTGGAAGCTCTGAACATAAATGAATTTGACTGCCCATCTTTCACAAACTTGTACACATCACTTGCTCCCTGAATGTTTATGCTGTACTTCCCTGACATGACTCAAATAGGGTTTTTCTAAAGTATGATCTGTCCTGTGATAGACAGATTTGGCTCATTATGCTTCATTTCTGAGAATAGAGTGAAAGTTGTTAAAGTTCTAAACTTTTTATGATTTTTCTTTTTCAATTGCAGTGATTGTGCAGTTAGCTGTGTTTTGCAATTAAAGTGCAGCATATTTCAAATCAATATTGTTTTATTTAGTCAATGATATTTGATGATGATAATCTGATCATAATAATCATAATATCAACAATCACAATACACATTCTTGTGTTAAATTTAACATTTAATATAACTATTTATTATTGTTGTTATTCATATTATCATTAATAATAATAATAATAATTGTAGTAATAATACAAATATATTAATATAACAATTTATTATTGTTTTATTTATTATACACGTGCTTTCATGACCTCATGTTGATTTAGATAACGCATGGTTGCATACTTTTATAAATATAAATCTACTAATAAGATTGAACTCTCACTTCCATGTAACACATTTCACTACTGTTAAATATGATTGTGATCGCAAGCTTTGAGGGTTAGTTCACCCAAACATTCTGTCGGTAATTACTTACCCTCATCTTGTTTAAATCCTGTAAGACTTTAGTTTATCTTAGTAACATAAATTGAGATATTTTTTATGAAATATGAAACTGGATTGCTCCTCCATAGGCTTCTTAAGAGATTGAAACTGGCTGGCCCAAAAGTTATGAAAGACATTGTTAAAATAGTCCGAGTGACTACTGTGTCTCAATCTTAAGTTTATCAAGTGACGAGAATACTTTTTGCAAGCAAAAAAATAAAATAATTTTTTAAAATAAATTTAATAAAAAAAATTTACCTTTATTCAACCATAGTCACTCTGACTATTTTAACGATGTCTTTTAACTTTTCTGAGCCTCCAGTTTCGAACCCTTAAGAAGCCTATGGAGTGATGCAGTGATTTCATCAAAAATACCTTAATTTGTGTTTTCCGAAGATGAACGAAATTCTTATGTGGTTGAAAAAACATGAGGTTGAAGAATTACTGACAGAATTTTCATTTTTGGGTGAACTATCCCTTTCAGTTGCCCTTACTAGTGTGATGATTTATCAATGAACAGACTTGCTGTATCAGGTAGATGGCTGGAATAATGTGTGATCTGACAGCGTGTAAAAGTGTTACAGGAACTAAAACCTGTGCGCCTGAGGCCAGGCCAGGTGAGCGCGGTGTCATGTGTCACTGAGTTCAGCTTTATTGACTTTCACTTGGAGAAAATAGACAGCACAGGTGTATTGTTCGTTTCACTGGGACTTCCATACATTGGTCTAGATGGATTTATCTTGTATCATCCTAGTCAAATAATCATTGTTGCCTTGTGGTTTTTGACCTGTGTGAACAAACACCATTTTTAAACATTAGGTCATTGTTACACTAAACCAAAGTTATGGTTAGTCAAAACAAACAAGGCATTTGTTTACAATACATGGAGTGTATTTGCTGCTGATCTTTCCACAAGAAACTGTAGGCATATTCTTGTCCAATCAGCATTTTGCATTCAGTCTCCATTGTGTCATGGAATCTATCATCCAGATCAAATCTGTCATGCTATAACAACAAGTGTTTAATGAGCAAATAATTAGTGTAGAGCGGTGTGGCATTGTTGTTTCAGCTCTGTTTACTACTACATCCTATTGCTAGAAAAAAATCCTGAGATCCTACAGTGTCCTCAGGTCTTTCTCACAGCTGGAATTTAGAATAAAAACGGTTGTTTTATTAGTTTTGAAGAACACTTCCTTTCTGCCATAGCAGGTCTTCCTGGGTTTTTGTGTCTCCAGTGGGCGTCACTGAAGCTTTGAAACAGCTTGAAGGTCTTCCTCATCAATCTGACCCATTCCTCCTGTTTCTCTCATTGCCACCAGCAACCTCTCTCTCTACATGCTGTTCTTCCGTGAGCTCAAGACTCCCATCAAATTCACCTTAAACCCTGAGCTATTCATAGTATGTTTCTTTATTCTTCCCCAAATCCTTTTTGCTTCACGGTATTTTCTTTTATTGTATGATTCTGAAAAGAAACATTTGATCATTTTGTACAGCTAGATCCTGAATGTCCCTGAGCTTTTTGACATTTTATTCTGTTCCTGAGGTACACATTTTCCTTCTCAACAGTGTGCCACTTGCCCTTGTGAATTAATGTCCTAGAGAGGCTGTTCCTGCCCTGTCACTCTGAGGGGCCTGTGAGCGTTTTCCCCCGGCTGTGCGTGCAGCTGCGCCGCAGTAAAGCTTCCGTCGTCAGCAGCTGATAGTTATCTGTGTTTGCAGTGCATCTGCATAATCAGTATGCGTGTCTGTGTTCTCACTCAGGGTAAGCAAGTTCTCTTGTTCATACATTGGAGAACTTTCTCTTGTTTTACCTCACCCACATACAGTAGACTTGGCCTGGCACTTCTCCAAAGCTGCTCGGGCACCTTGCTGGTTTGGATTCTGTGTGTACAATCATTCTGTAGAATGCTAAATCAGCATTTATCATTCATGCTTGAATGAAGTTCAGTTATATATTTATATTACATGCAAAAGTTTGGGGTTGCTAGGATTTTTTTTTTAAGTCTCTTATGCCCATCAAAGCTGCATTTACTTTAATGATATTTTACAACATTACTGTTTTTTGCTAATACAGTTTAAAACAATATTTTAAAATATAATTTATTCCTGTGATGGCAAAGCTGAATTTTCAGCGTGTATGTGTTTGTGTGAGTGAGCTTTCTTGATTGAAAGTGTCTTTACTGCAGATTTACGCGTATCCAGACAGAGCGAGCGTTTTGCGGTAGGGGAGGAAGAAATAGATCACAAAACTGTGATACAGTTAACGTAGTGCTTGTATAACAACACATTTAGCTTAACAAATGGAATATACTGTACACTATATCACTCTCTTATGGGGAATGGAATAACCTGATTTTTAGGCCATGTCCACACTAATACGTTTCGTTTGAAAACGTGTATTTTCTTCTCAGTTTTGGCCTTCCGTCCACACTGAGACGTTGTTTTATGTCAACGAAAACGAATCTTTTGGAAAACGCTCTCCAAAGTGGATACATTTGAAAACGACGTTTTCGTGTTGTAGTGTGGACAGTGAAACCGGAGGTATTTTCAAAACGATGATGTAAGTTTAGTCATGTGATCCATGTAGTACCAATATTCATTCATGTTTATCGTGTATTGTGCCTGTTATGTGTTATTCATTTTTACACTGTTACTAAAATATGTTACTTTCTGTGTTACACTCTTAGAAAAAAGGGCTCTATATATGTAGCATAGGGTTCTTTACTCAACTGCAAAGGACCTTTTATGCAAAGAAATGAAAATAATGACAAGAAAAAACCCTTTTGGCACAAAGGTTCTCTATAGGCTATTATTCATTCATATATTACATTATTCTGCAACATTTTGCAGTTGTAATTAAATTATTGTTTATTAATCTGTTGTAGTAACTTAATATCCCATTTTATATCATGCTGATTTTTGAAGGATAAAAACTGAAATAGCACTCTTCGTGTGATATTGATTATTGACATTTTTTAACCCCCATATCTTGAATTTTGTTTTCATTCATGCATTGCATTTTAGGGGTTCCAAATACATAGTGCTTTTGAACCTTTTAAGGTTCTATATAGAACCTTTTCTTCTAAGAGTGTGCTTAATATGTGCTGTTCTTCATAGCACAGTACTGCAAAGATGACAGATAATGTAGGCTACTCACATTTGCTGTCCTGCGGCAAAACAGGAGAGCAGTTGCGTTTTAGACCAAACATATGGTGACTGAATGCGACCTGGACGCATCAGTGATGGTGAGATATTTCGCGAAATAAAAAAATTATCCCTGTTATTGTGCGATAACATTAAATATTTATTTTATATTCCCATCTGTATCTATCTCAGTGAGCTTTTGTGAAGTTTCACGCATGCGCAGTAAAGTGAATTTTGAAGTTTCTCATCCGCACTGAAATGTCGCCGAAAACGCCTGAAAACGCTAGTGTGGACGGAGAGCGCTTTTAAACGAAAACCCCGTTTTCAAATGTATCCGGATTAATGTAGACGTAGCCTTAATAAACTCTTTTTTCTGGCCAATGTTGATGTGAAAGTGTTTGGTAAACACTGCTTAATTGCTACAAATGTTATGAGATCACAGAATTGTAATGGCTTGCCTCTTCAAACTGCCTGCATAACAATGTTTATTGAAAAAATTCACAGCATGTGGTTCGCAAGTCTTGACAAGGAAAGCCGTTTAAATTACTGTCTCTTCCTATCCCTCACCATGATAAATTATGCAGGACGAGAATTCATAAATCTTAAGATCGCAGGGTAATTACCTTTTAAACAAGCTCACAAATGGAGCAATTACAATATTTCAGATCCCAAAGGGAGGCATTTACATTGGTAATCATAAGGACAGCAATTCTGGTAAACACAAATGCTGTGAATATAAATATTAACATCGGATCCTCTCTCCAATCCCCAATTGCTCCCCTGAGCCAGATGAAACAGCTGACCTATTTGTTAATGACCCTTCTATGAAAACAACACATACCCTTAGCAGTGAATCCGGGAAGACAGGATTTTTATTGCTTTGTGAGGATGAGTGTGACATTCTCCGATTTCATGCCGTTATTCAACAGCTGGTGGATCCATGCCAGCTTCACATGCGTCACGTGTAGCTTCAGTCACCTGACCTGTGTGGCGGTATTGTTGACAGCAATTGCCTGAAGACTGACTGACATTTAACTGAAGAATAACTGCCAGGCCAAATCATCTGTGTGTGCGTTTAGGAACAATAAGACCTCTGTTTGTTCTATTTGCTCAGAATAAACTGTTTGTCACATGAGCATTTTCATGTTTAGCAGGGTGTCTTTACTTTTTAAGCTTCAGGCTCTTGAAAAAGACTTGTAGAACGTCTTGTTGGCAGTTCATAGATACATTTGTAAAGGGTTAATTGTTTCTCGGACTCTGTTTGTTGCCTGCAGGCTGTGAACTTGACCCCAGTTAAAGGATGAAAGAGATGTTTGACTCTTGGCGGCACTGCAACAAATTCCTTGACTGATCAATACAGACTGTAAACTCTCACGAGTCACAAATAGTTTGGCCCTTATCTGGTTTTTGTATCTACTGTAGCAACCAGGATGTATATGTAAAGACTTTTGTGATCAGAATATTTAATGTCTCACATTCTGTTAATATATATATATATATATATATATATATATATATATATATATATATATATATATATTATAATTCTTGTATTCATGCCTGAATTAAATTGTCACAGTAAAGTCATTTATATGGTTATCACAACTGTTTTCTATATATATATATATATATATATATTATAATTCTTGTATTCAGCAAGCCTGAATTAAATTGTCACAGTAAAGTCATTTATATGGTTATCACAACTGTTTTCAAAATTGATAAGTAATAGTAACAGTGATTTAATAATAAGAAATGTTTCTTGAGCACCAAATCAGCTTATTAAAATGATTTCTGAAGGATCATGTAATGACTGCTGAAAATTCTGCTTTGCCATGCCAGGAATAATATTAAAATATATTAAAAAAACAATTATTTAAAATAATATTTCTCAATATTACTTTTACTGTATTTTTATTAAATGATGAACACGAGAGACTTAGTGGGTAATACTGACATTTTAAATCTGGAAGAAGTAGAGAATCCTCTTGACCCTCGTTTGTTTTTGTGCCAGTTCCTGTGCCAGTTCTTTGAATTCTTCTTAGTATGTTGGTCCATTTGTTTGAAAGACAGAAAGTAACATTTACTTAGAGAGTGACATGTTTGATTATCTTATCAGTGCTCTGATAATGGTCCGAACATGCCCTGTACTGATGGATTGCACCGTCCTCAAAGGATGCCGGCAGAAGTCCTACACAACATGGACAGGAACTCTGGAAGGTTTGTAAACACACTTTGAACGCCAGTATAGAAGCACAATTGTCAATATGTATCTTCAAAACAGCAGTATTGAGATTACGCTAGCCCGCTCGCTCACTCACAAGTTAACATATTGTGCCAGACTTTCACCAAAGAGGCATTACGGCTGTGATGGGAACCAACCAGGCCCATTGTGTCACAAACAAGGAGTCTCAGTGAATGAGGGCTCTAAAATACTCCTCCTGCTGTCCTAGTAGCTCATACCCAGACACTTTTGTGGCATTGCCTGAATGTAATGGCCATGATACATTGGAGCCTGTATAAAATGAGTGGATTTAACCACATGTAGCCTGTCTTTCTCTGGAATGTTTTTACTAATATTATTGGACTTTGGATCCCAGCTGGGTAATGCCTTATTGTGTTGTTCATGCTCTGACAAAATGCTCTTATCAAGAAAGAACTACTACTGTAGGTTCAAAGCTCAACAAGAAAGGATGCACATAGTAATAATATTGAACACCATTCACTTGGGTTTTATTGTAGCATGTGTTCAGTCAGTGAATCATTCCAATTAGATATTAGGTAACGTGTGTTTGGTAAAAACCACTATGCATTTGCTGTGTTTTTGCTTGGTATAATAATGGTTGTGCCATCCATGAAAAGGTGATTACATTTGTTTTAATCTAACGCAATCTGCCGACAGCCTCCCGTCATTCCGATAAGATTAACCAATGTGTTGGCTGATGGATTTTTGTTTGTTTGAAATGCAATTTGATCAAACATGGCTGAATGTTGATGATAAAATGGTTCCCCTGGTATAGTTTCCAAACCCACAGCGCTGTTTGCCTACAACTCTTTTATTAAGAAACCTAAGCGCTTAATAAGTGAACTGCAGAATCCTTTTTAATAACACCAAGTAAAACTTTATGGTTGTTCTGTTTGGCTTTTTCTCATTGCGGCTGCACTTTTACAGGGTGAAGTAATGCTGTTTTGAAAATATAATGACAGTGTCTTTTTGTTTTTGAGCAAGCTGCTTGAGCTACATATATAAATAATATCATAATGTTGTTGGTACTTTTTATTTTACATAAATTGAGTTATGATATTAATCTGACATTTAAACATCCAATGCCCTTTTCAATTCTGGCCAGTAAGTACAATCTAAGTTCAATCTTTATTTGCTTCTTTATTTTATTTTAATTTGTATTATTTTACATAAGCCATGTACATTTTACATGGGTGAACGCCACTAATTTTTTTTTAGAATATGCTCATTAAGTTGTACGTACGGACAGGTTATTTTCAGAGGTGGGAATCCACTCTGATTTCATTGGAGGTCATTTCTCGTTGCTCCCCACATAAAAAAGCCCAGTGAGCAGTAGAGCGTTGAGTAGCACCTCCATACTGACTCATCTACTCCTCTTAGGGCTTCTTCATACCCTGAGGTGAGGTTGCAGTGGGCGTCTTCTACGTGCCTGTGATCTTTACTGCTCGGCTGCACTCCTGCCTGCCCCATATTCAATACTTGCTCTAAGTGCGAGTTGCTTTGGTGCTGGCATTAGCCAGACCTCTTTGGCAGGATTTAGGCGAGTTGGCCTTGCCAGGCATAGTTGGCTGTGTGTGTCTGGTTCCCAGAAGGTTGCTAGTATTCTCAGTCTGGCTCTGATTCCTTGTTCTCACAGGACTTAGTGTTCATTTTTGCCTGCCCCCAGCTACCTGTATGTTCTATGTGTATGCGAATACATTGATTTGCAAGTTCCATTGAGTGCATCTGCAGAGTAGATGCATAATAACACCAAAACTCTCTGAAGCAGCATCCAATGCTATCCTGTCACATCTCATCTACTCTTGTGTGAAGCAACCAGCTGAGATTTCATGTTATTTGATGATTTTAATGCAAGCCTGAAATTATTTTGTGGTGGAATTGCTTGGATTATTATATTCATTAATGTGTGACTTGTATTTGTTCTGCCCTTACTTTACAATTAAGTCAAGCTCTCAGTAATATACTATTAATGATCTTAAGACTCTGCGTCACTTGCTCTTCGTCTCTCTCTGTATTGTGATGCCGTGTAGCTTGATAATTGTACTAGACGAAATCTAATCTGTGTACACAAACTGGCAATAATTGTTAAACAGTTCGACGTTCGACTGCTGCGTCACGCCTTGGATGTAAACTGTCATTCCAAATGTTATCTGTCATGGTACTTATGGTCATATAAACTGTGGTTTGGATTAATCATAGTGTTATTGGTGACTGGATGACTTAAAAAAGTTATTTTTTTTCAGTTTATATATTATATTATACATTATATAAAATGTTTTCACTGTGTTTTTCTGTATCCTTCTTCTCCTTTTTCATATTACCCAAAATGGTCTTATTTGTCATGTTTCCTTTCAGGTATTGTGTATTGTCTGTCATGGGAAAGGGACAAAAGCTACGCATATGTCCTCTCTGACAAGAAAAGTATAAAGGTGGGTGGCTTTTTCTTCTATCAAGTACTTCTTTAACTGAAGAAGGTTAATTACATCTATGGAAGTATGTTTTAGTAATCTGATGTCATCAAAGGCTAATTTAGTATAGGGCATCAACATTCACCATTAAATTCATTTGAATAGCAATTTCTTCCTTTTTTATTGAAAAGTAGACCCAGAAAGCAGACTTTAAGAAAAAGGTGTAGACTAGTAAATAGATTCTGGCAAAATCACACAACATATTGTAAATTTAAATTATTATGAATTTTTTTAATCATATTAAAATGCTTGAATCTCTGAGAGACTTGCAGCAGGTTTCTTGTCACTAGGGGTGACCAGGTTTTTTGGTATTAAAATTATGATGAAGAAAATGAAATGAAACTGTTTCTTTAAATCTTTAAATTGCAGATTAGAAACTATGCTAGTAGTTGACAGGCTGTATTTCCTTCTGTAGATCACTGTGCAAATCTGCCCACTGTGAGATTGAGTTTAGAGACTATTTCCAGCTTTAAGTCCCTCATAAAACAGTGGTGAAATGATGGAATAAAAACTCAACTTTATTTCTTAATTTTTCTTAAGTTAGATGAGCAGAACTCTGTAAGAAACACTCAATGAAAAGTATATGTAATGAAATGAAGTACATCAA
>JAQIUQ010000612.1:0-15000 GCA_030378365.1 Hybognathus amarus
ATCGATGCCCGCATTCTCCACACTGTGTGATGCCCTTTTATGCTCACTTCAAAAAGGGGCACTCGCTAGATGAGCTTTTGAGGATCAGCGCTGTGGAAAAGGTTATTTTGGACGAGGTACTGCGCACATTCTTGTCAAAAGCAGGTCCCACCGAGATTTGAACTTGGATCGCTGGATTCAGAGTCCAGAGTGCTAACTATTACACCATGGAACCTTGGCGTGGGTGTTTTTTTCCCACCCAGCAGCAGAGGTGTTTAGTCATTCAGCCTAGAATCTTCAGTCTAACGCTCTCCCAACTGAGCTATTTCGGCCAGGTCTGCTTGCAAACGGTGTGTCCAGCAGGGATTTCTGGCTGTGAGCGACAGTTTAGCCAATCACAACACACCGGCCTAAACGAACCAATCTGAGCCCACTACGTCATTCTGAGGGAGTGTTTTCATAGACTCAGGAAGTCATCCGCTTGTTCAGAGGACAGGGGAAAGCGCGGCTGACAATAAAGGTGAAATTTATGAAAAATAAGACTTTAAAAAAAAAAAACACGGATACATGTTATATTGCACCCCATAAACACGATCATGCAAAAAAAAGAGCAGTAAACCCGCCCTTTAAAAGCAAAGCCTAAGAACGGGCTCGTCCGGGATTTGAACCCGGGACCTCTCGCACCCTAAGCGAGAATCATACCCCTAGACCAACGAGCCAACACACACGCCCTTCCTGCTGCTGCCTGGCCGCAATCATTTCCGTTTGCAAGGCTTAAAGCACAAAAGTTTCATTAAATGTGCAACTAAACGGTAGCCAGTGCAAAGTTGCCGGCACAGAGGAAATACGGGCTCTTTGCTTTGTGGCCACGCTGCAGCACTTGCACAGATGAAAGGGATCGCTCCAGGCTGTTGTCTTTGAGAGCGATGGACACCTTTTCTCCACATCGTCGAGGGGAATTAGCTCAAATGGTAGAGCGCTCGCTGCGCAAAAGAAGGGGCCCAATCTTTGCGCCCCGCACGCACGCAAAAAAGACGCAAAAAATGAGAATTTGGCCACAAATTTCACCTGCAACATTATTAGGGCTATATTCCTGTGCGCTATGAAGGAGTTTTAGTCACATGTGAAACAAGTCACCCTTTGCGGGCTGGATTCGAACCTGTATTTTGCGTGCGATCAACTGCGCCTGCGTCTTCATTTTTCTATGACATCATTATATTGATTTATATTTTTTGTGTATTATTATTATTATTAAATATAGCATATTACAGGTTGTTGATGATTTAATAAAATGAATAAAAATAGAGGGATATGATCTGATTGACATGATTTATCAGATTTGTTTTAAGACATTTCAAATGTTTTATTAAACGTTTTTTTTGTGTGTATTTAAAAAATATTGCATATTACATGTTGTTTATGATTAAATAAAATATTGCATATTACATGTTGTTTATGATTAAATAAAATGAATACAAATGTTTCAAATATGTGTTTTTTTGTTATTTGATATGATTTATCAGATTATTTTAAGACACTTCAAATGTTTTATTTAAATGAATACACACAAATATTTAAATTACACTTCAAATGTTTTATTTAAATGAATACACATAAATATTTAAATTACACTTCAAATGTTTTATTTAAATGAATACACATAAATATTTAAATTACACTTCAAATGTAAAAAAAATATATATTAAAATGAATACACACAAATATTGAAATGAGTACACAGACACAAACACCCAAACACACACTGTATATACATATATATATATAAAGAGGACACTATGAAAGACTGGGTGGAACCATGTAGTAATATATACAAAATATATACATGAAAAAAGCAAATTGTTTATTGAGGAGGTGGAGTTTGGCTTGTATTTTTTTGGCGCTGTTCTGCCAACCAGTCATCTAAAGATTTTCCATTTGAGGTACGCAAGCAAAATGTGGCATTACCATATCGGCTATGGCCAAACTCTTTGGTTTTGGGCTGCCCACATTTGCTGCACATGTTAAAGGTTACCCCTCGCACGTACTTCCTCTTATGGACTCCGCTTTCCGTCTCTTGGGCCCGTCGGCGCCTGTTCCTCTGGGTGTAACGGGACACAGGAGCAGCAGACACAGGAGCAGGTGGAGCTAGGCCTGCACCGGATGTTGAAGCACCAGAAGGTGGAATCACCATTGACAAGGTCATGTCTGGGTTAAGGACTAGTGACAATGACCCAGGTGCTGAAATGGGCTGCACAACTCCTGATGCTGTGGGGGCAGGTGCAATGGGGCACACTACACTTTCCATCAGCTTCTTGTAGAGCTGAGTCACACTGTTGCCCAGTGTCCTCTCCCTCATCATCCTCACCACCCGGTTGTCACATGAGTATCTAAGGAAACAACAGTATAATCATGCAAATGCAAACGCAAATAAAAGCGCCTAATAATGAATGATTGTCATTATGAATTACCTGTATGTTAGCAAAGCTGGAAACTGACTGCGGTGCCCCATATCCAGCTGTCCTAAGATGTCCTCGTTCCAGGCTGGATACTTCTTTTTGCAGCGTTTGCATTCCAGATACTCAGTGGCAAGGTCATACCACCCATCAATGTCCAAGACCTTGCGCACAGTACGGTAAAGACCTGCCGCTGTAAGTCTGTGCTTACCACAGTCTGGGCGAACACAGACAAGAGGAAACAACCACATCTTTAGCGGCATCCATAAGAAAATGGGCCGACAGAAGAAGAGGTCAGGTGAGGCGGGTGGCTGGGTGTTTATTAAAGGTGGCTGAGGAGGATACCACCAAAGCTTCAGCTGGGACACTATTTCTGGCTTTCCAGTTCGCACGTTGGCTTTAAACAGTGTGTTTCGGATCCACTCATGCTGGAAAGGTGGAAGATGATCTTTCCAGTGACTAGGAAGCTCAGCTGGTGGCTGATGATGAGGAAGAGCTGGTGTCTGTGCTGTTTCCGCTGATGGAGACGGACCGGCACAGGCCTCTGAGTGAACAGTAACATAAACAATTTAAGGATGACTGTTTAATTGGATAGGAATATGTCATTAATCCAGCCCACAAACAGCCGGCAAAGCAGTAATTTTAATAATAATTAGTATTAATAATAATTATGATTATATTTAGGAATAACAGTGAATAAAAATGTGTCATGAAGCAAAGAACACAGTGTACACTTTATTGATTTAAGGAAAATGGAATCAATATAGCTCTTTGAGAATGAGGATTAGATGGAATGGAATGGGGTAAGGAAAATGAGTTGTGATGAATTCAGTAAAAAAAAAGTAATGATGCCCACAGACATGAAGCATGCACACAGACACAATAATGAAAAACTGTTCATCTAATCATTAGAACAATGAATCTCCACCATCCAGGGGGAGTGAATGAGAAGAGCAAGCGGTGTGAAAAAATTATCCAGTGATTGTTTAGTAAAGTTTAGTCAGATTGGAAACGCAAATACATACACTGACACCTTTGAATATCCTTAAGGTTTGGAAGATGTGCACTCAAAGAATGCCTCCCGCTTGAGCCATGATGTCACATAGTTCTGTATTGTAAACAAAAACTGTATAAAAAAATGTATTTATTTATTTAAAAAAATAATTATTCTCAGTGGGTTTCCACAAAACATTCTTATACTATTTGCATTTGTGTCATATGCCACACCTGTACTTAGCTGTGCTTCACATTGTGATGCAGCAAATACCAGCTCCTCATCATCATCTTCAGCAGTGGGAATGGAAGTGCCTGGAGCACAAACGTTAAAACTATTACTGTAATCAATACATGGAGACAAACATATGTAAGATGTTGCTTACTTACCAGTAGCGAAAAGCTGCTTTCGGGCCAAATGTTTGGCTGAGGGTTCTGCTGCCGGAGGAGGTAAAGTGGACTGCAGGAATGGATCTGGAAAAAACAAGTGGACAAGTTTGCCATGACGATAAAATAATACATGTATAACTGTTGTAGGTAAAATTCTATATTTACACTCCTACTCACAGGGTTTGACCGGTGACATAATTTTTTTTGCCAGCTGTGAAGGAGACAAATGTCTGCCACGCGCCAATAGCGCTTTCACAGTTGCGGTCTGCTGTGCACCAGTTTGGATGGCTGCAGGTGGACGTGCTGGAGTACTGGAGGCTGCAGGTGGACGTGCTGGAGTACTGGAGGCTACAGGTGGAGGAGCAGGCTGTTGTACACTGGTGCCCATTTCAGAAGCCCGTCTTTTCAGGACATACGCCTTGAAAATTGCCATGTTGGTGTTGGGCCTGGCATCTGCCTTAACCAGGTACCTAATGAGGGCTTTGGCCTCCTTGCTCTGGTCCTCATAAACATCCTTCATGGACCGTCCCTGAAAGTCACCAAACTCCACCATCATACAGCCCTGGTCTCCAGTTGCCCGGGCTTCTCCTTGCATTTCCTGCTTCCTCTTATATGTCTCCACTTCTTCTGCCATCTCTCTAATATGAGAAGTGTACTGTAGAAACAGTTGCTTATTTTCTGACAGGGGGTTAGTTTGCGCTTTCTCACTGGAAATGCTGAGAACCAAATACACTGCATACCCCAGAGAGTTTTCCAGCAGCCATCTAAATCTCTGACCCTGGTACTTCCCAAACTGAAGTTTGCAGTGAGCCAGTACTAAAAACTGGTCACTGGGATCTCCACCATTTGTGCTGACAAAAGTACTCGCCTCTGCCAGCACCTCATCCTTTGATTTGGCCCTTCCAGACTCCACATTTTCAAGGCGCTTCGCCTCCGCTGATGGCGCCATGAGGAGACGGTTTGATGTTGCCGTTTGGCGGCGGAAAACGGGGTATGCGTACATTTTCTGAAATGAAAATCAGAAAGACACTATTTAGCAATATAGATACCTGTACTAAAAAAGCTAAAAGATACCTTTACGTTAAGTGTGTTATGAAAACAAGCTACTCGTAAGCAATATTATTGGGGGAGGTTATACCAAATATAATATATTTTTGTTTAATCATTATGTTCAGTTATAGGGCCCAGAAACCATGACTTCGCACACAATACACACATAATTGTTGACAGCAATCCTCCTGGAACCAAGGGATATACTTTTTTCCTATATAGTGAACATTATATTGTAGTGAATGTCTCTGACATCATACATGACACATTTTTAAGCCTGGATGTCCTGTAAAGAGCACATTCAGGGCTTTTCATAGATACCAAATGTTTGGAAGTTTCACAAATCAAAATAGTCAATAGGGAGAGAAATTACATTTCAACATTTTTGTGAAATATAAGGGACAGTCCCTTTTTGATAAAAATTCCAGCTGTAGTCCCCGGACAGTTGTAAATAGGCATGCATCAATAAAATACATTACAGTTATATTTACAGCAAGACTTAATTACTTTGATTTTGTCTATTCATGTATTTTTAATAAAAATTAAGTTAGTAAAAAAGTCCTGGTCCTGGTGTCCTCTACAGAGGACATAGCATAACATATATGAATAAAATGAAAAGGTTTTTGTTCAAAAAAATCTTTATGCTCTAAATAATGTAATGACATAAAATACTAAACTCACAAAACTTTTTTTGGTCTCAGGAGGATATAGCTTAGTTAGCGGCCAGCTAATTCACTTAACAGTAGCAACTGTTTTTTTCTGTAACTTATTTATCATGAGAAAAATTACAGGTTCACAGGTAACGTTACTGTAAAACCTGTGCTATACACGCTAGCTATATTGTTTAATTTTTCCAAAGATACACACTGTTTATGAATAAATAATATACGATTATACAGTAATGAAGAATAGCCTTACCTGTTGCGAAGATGACAATAATAAACGGCTGCCGATTGGTCAAAAGTAAGCAACGGGAGAGAAACGCGATTGGTCAAAAGTAAGCCACGGGAGAGAAACGCGATTGGTCAAAAGTAAGCCACGGGAGAGAAACGCGATTGGTCAAAAGTAAGCCACGGGCGGGCTTACTTTGGGCTTACTTTGGCTCAACCGGCAGGATGCAGCAGGCGCAAGCGAGAGGTAGCGGGATCGATGCCCGCATTCTCCACACTGTGTGATGCCCTTTTATGCTCACTTCAAAAAGGGGCACTCGCTAGATGAGCTTTTGAGGATCAGCGCTGTGGAAAAGGTTATTTTGGACGAGGTACTGCGCACATTCCTGTCAAAAGCAGGTCCCACCGAGATTTGAACTTGGATCGCTGGATTCAGAGTCCAGAGTGCTAACTATTACACCATGGAACCTTGGCGTGGGTGGTTTTTTCCCACCCAGCAGCAGAGGTGTTTAGTCATTCAGCCTAGAAGGTAGACAGCAAAGAGCAAGTGAAGCTTTTTCTTTTTAAGCCCACGTTTCCCCGATCCCGACTGGGTTTCAGAGTGCCAGTTTCACCACCACATCAGCGGTTGCGCATCAGCTCTGTTTTTTCACGCCCTTCCACAAAACAAGCTGAAAAGGTTCCACCGAGATTTGAACTCGGATCGCTGGATTCAAAGCCCAGAGTGCTAACCATTACACCATGGAACCACCACACATTGGTCCCTGGCTGTCTGAAAGGCAGATAGCGATGAGGCTAGGTGGAATAAGGTTGACAGGAGGTGGCGTTTGGTCAGTGGAGTCTGTCGACCAAAATCACAGTGAGCAGGTTGCTCTGCCGAAACCCGGGATCGAACCAGGGACCTTTAGATCTTCAGTCTAACGCTCTCCCAACTGAGCTATTTCGGCCAGGTCTGCTTGCAAACGGTGATGTCCAGCAGGGATTTCTGGGAGACCGCCCGTCACTTTCGAGATGAGCAGAGCTGAAGGTCCCAGAGAGCAAAAGATTGGCCTGTAAGGGGATCGAACCCGCGATCGATGCCCGCATTCTCCACACTGTGTGATGCCCTTTTATGCTCACTTCAAAAAGGGGCACTCGCTAGATGAGCTTTTGAGGATCAGCGCTGTGGAAAAGGTTATTTTGGACGAGGTACTGCGCACATTCCTGTCAAAAGCAGGTCCCACCGAGATTTGAACTTGGATCGCTGGATTCAGAGTCCAGAGTGCTAACTATTACACCATGGAACCTTGGCGTGGGTGTTTTTTCCCACCCAGCAGCAGAGGTGTTTAGTCATTCAGCCTAGAAGGTAGACAGCAAAGAGCAAGTGAAGCTTTTTCTTTTTAAGCCCACGTTTCCCCGATCCCGACTGGGTTTCAGAGTGCCAGTTTCACCACCACATCAGCGGTTGCGCATCAGCTCTGTTTTTTCACGCCCTTCCACAAAACAAGCTGAAAAGGTTCCACCGAGATTTGAACTCGGATCGCTGGATTCAAAGCCCAGAGTGCTAACCATTACACCATGGAACCACCACACATTGGTCCCTGGCTGTCTGAAAGGCAGATAGCGATGAGGCTAGGTGGAATAAGGTTGACAGGAGGTGGCGTTTGGTCAGTGGAGTCTGTCGACCAAAATCACAGTGAGCAGGTTGCTCTGCCGAAACCCGGGATCGAACCAGGGACCTTTAGATCTTCAGTCTAACGCTCTCCCAACTGAGCTATTTCGGCCAGGTCTGCTTGCAAACGGTGATTCCAGCAGGGATTTCTGGGAGACCGCCCGTCACTTTCGAGATGAGCAGAGCTGAAGGTCCCAGAGAGCAAAAGATTGGCCTGTAAGGGGATCGAACCCGCGATCGATGCCCGCATTCTCCACACTGTGTGATGCCCTTTTATGCTCACTTCAAAAAGGGGCACTCGCTAGATGAGCTTTTGAGGATCAGCGCTGTGGAAAAGGTTATTTTGGACGAGGTACTGCGCACATTCTTGTCAAAAGCAGGTCCCACCGAGATTTGAACTTGGATCGCTGGATTCAGAGTCCAGAGTGCTAACTATTACACCATGGAACCTTGGCGTGGGTGTTTTTTTCCCACCCAGCAGCAGAGGTGTTTAGTCATTCAGCCTAGAATCTTCAGTCTAACGCTCTCCCAACTGAGCTATTTCGGCCAGGTCTGCTTGCAAACGGTGTGTCCAGCAGGGATTTCTGGCTGTGAGCGACAGTTTAGCCAATCACAACACACCGGCCTAAACGAACCAATCTGAGCCCACTACGTCATTCTGAGGGAGTGTTTTCATAGACTCAGGAAGTCATCCGCTTGTTCAGAGGACAGGGGAAAGCGCGGCTGACAATAAAGGTGAAATTTATGAAAAATAAGACTTTAAAAAAAAAAAAACACGGATACATGTTATATTGCACCCCATAAACACGATCATGCAAAAAAAAGAGCAGTAAACCCGCCCTTTAAAAGCAAAGCCTAAGAACGGGCTCGTCCAGGATTTGAACCAGGGACCTCTCGCACCCTAAGCGAGAATCATACCCCTAGACCAACGAGCCAACACACGCACCCTTCCTGCTGCTGCCTGGCCGCAATCATTTCCGTTTGCGAGGCTTAAAGCACAAAAGTTTCATTAAATGTGCAACTAAACGGTAGCCAGTGCAAAGTTGCCAGCACAGAGGAAATACGGTCTCTTTGCTTTGTGGACACGCTGCAGCACTTGCACAGATGAAAGGGATCGCTCCAGGCCATTGTCTTTGAGAGCGATGGACACCTTTTCTCCACATCGTCGAGGGGAATTAGCTCAAATGGTAGAGCGCTCGCTTAGCATGCGAGAGGTAGCGGGATCGATGCCCGCATTCTCCACACTGTGTGATGCCATTTTATGCTCACTTCAAAAAGGGGCACTCGCTAGATGAGCTTTTGAGGATCAGCGCTGTGGAAAAGGTTATTTTGGACGAGGTACTGCGCACATTCCTGTCAAAAGCAGGTCCCACCGAGATTTGAACTTGGATCGCTGGATTCAGAGTCCAGAGTGCTAACTATTACACCATGGAACCTTGGCGTGGGTGTTTTTTTCCCACCCAGCAGCAGAGGTGTTTAGTCATTCAGCCTAGAAGGTAGACAGCAAAGAGCAAGTGAAGCTTTTTCTTTTTAAGCCCACGTTTCCCCGATCCCGACTGGGTTTCAGAGTGCCAGTTTCACCACCACATCAGCGGTTGCGCATCAGCTCTGTTTTTTCACGCCCTTCCACAAAACAAGCTGAAAAGGTTCCACCGAGATTTGAACTCGGATCGCTGGATTCAAAGCCCAGAGTGCTAACCATTACACCATGGAACCACCACACATTGGTCCCTGGCTGTCTGAAAGGCAGATAGCGATGAGGCTAGGTGGAATAAGGTTGACAGGAGGTGGCGTTTGGTCAGTGGAGTCTGTCGACCAAAATCACAGTGAGCAGGTTGCTCTGCCGAAACCCGGGATCGAACCAGGGACCTTTAGATCTTCAGTCTAACGCTCTCCCAACTGAGCTATTTCGGCCAGGTCTGCTTGCAAACGGTGATTCCAGCAGGGATTTCTGGGAGACCGCCCGTCACTTTCGAGATGAGCAGAGCTGAAGGTCCCAGAGAGCAAAAGATTGGCCTGTAAGGGGATCGAACCCGCGATCGATGCCCGCATTCTCCACACTGTGTGATGCCCTTTTATGCTCACTTCAAAAAGGGGCACTCGCTAGATGAGCTTTTGAGGATCAGCGCTGTGGAAAAGGTTATTTTGGACGAGGTACTGCGCACATTCTTGTCAAAAGCAGGTCCCACCGAGATTTGAACTTGGATCGCTGGATTCAGAGTCCAGAGTGCTAACTATTACACCATGGAAGCTTGGCGTGGGTGTTTTTTTCCCACCCAGCAGCAGAGGTGTTTAGTCATTCAGCCTAGAATCTTCAGTCTAACGCTCTCCCAACTGAGCTATTTCGGCCAGGTCTGCTTGCAAACGGTGTGTCCAGCAGGGATTTCTGGCTGTGAGCGACAGTTTAGCCAATCACAACACACCGGCCTAAACGAACCAATCTGAGCCCACTACGTCATTCTGAGGGAGTGTTTTCATAGACTCAGGAAGTCATCCGCTTGTTCAGAGGACAGGGGAAAGCGCGGCTGACAATAAAGGTGAAATTTATGAAAAATAAGACTTTAAAAAAAAAAAAACACGGATACATGTTATATTGCACCCCATAAACACGATCATGCAAAAAAAAGAGCAGTAAACCCGCCCTTTAAAAGCAAAGCCTAAGAACGGGCTCGTCCAGGATTTGAACCAGGGACCTCTCGCACCCTAAGCGAGAATCATACCCCTAGACCAACGAGCCAACACACGCACCCTTCCTGCTGCTGCCTGGCCGCAATCATTTCCGTTTGCGAGGCTTAAAGCACAAAAGTTTCATTAAATGTGCAACTAAACGGTAGCCAGTGCAAAGTTGCCAGCACAGAGGAAATACGGTCTCTTTGCTTTGTGGACACGCTGCAGCACTTGCACAGATGAAAGGGATCGCTCCAGGCCATTGTCTTTGAGAGCGATGGACACCTTTTCTCCACATCGTCGAGGGGAATTAGCTCAAATGGTAGAGCGCTCGCTTAGCATGCGAGAGGTAGCGGGATCGATGCCCGCATTCTCCACACTGTGTGATGCCCTTTTATGCTCACTTCAAAAAGGGGCACTCGCTAGATGAGCTTTTGAGGATCAGCGCTGTGGAAAAGGTTATTTTGGACGAGGTACTGCGCACATTCCTGTCAAAAGCAGGTCCCACCGAGATTTGAACTTGGATCGCTGGATTCAGAGTCCAGAGTGCTAACTATTACACCATGGAACCTTGGCGTGGGTGTTTTTTTCCCACCCAGCAGCAGAGGTGTTTAGTCATTCAGCCTAGAAGGTAGACAGCAAAGAGCAAGTGAAGCTTTTTCTTTTTAAGCCCACGTTTCCCCGATCCCGACTGGGTTTCAGAGTGCCAGTTTCACCACCACATCAGCGGTTGCGCATCAGCTCTGTTTTTTCACGCCCTTCCACAAAACAAGCTGAAAAGGTTCCACCGAGATTTGAACTCGGATCGCTGGATTCAAAGCCCAGAGTGCTAACCATTACACCATGGAACCACCACACATTGGTCCCTGGCTGTCTGAAAGGCAGATAGCGATGAGGCTAGGTGGAATAAGGTTGACAGGAGGTGGCGTTTGGTCAGTGGAGTCTGTCGACCAAAATCACAGTGAGCAGGTTGCTCTGCCGAAACCCGGGATCGAACCAGGGACCTTTAGATCTTCAGTCTAACGCTCTCCCAACTGAGCTATTTCGGCCAGGTCTGCTTGCAAACGGTGATTCCAGCAGGGATTTCTGGGAGACCGCCCGTCACTTTCGAGATGAGCAGAGCTGAAGGTCCCAGAGAGCAAAAGATTGGCCTGTAAGGGGATCGAACCCGCGATCGATGCCCGCATTCTCCACACTGTGTGATGCCCTTTTATGCTCACTTCAAAAAGGGGCACTCGCTAGATGAGCTTTTGAGGATCAGCGCTGTGGAAAAGGTTATTTTGGACGAGGTACTGCGCACATTCTTGTCAAAAGCAGGTCCCACCGAGATTTGAACTTGGATCGCTGGATTCAGAGTCCAGAGTGCTAACTATTACACCATGGAACCTTGGCGTGGGTGTTTTTTTCCCACCCAGCAGCAGAGGTGTTTAGTCATTCAGCCTAGAATCTTCAGTCTAACGCTCTCCCAACTGAGCTATTTCGGCCAGGTCTGCTTGCAAACGGTGTGTCCAGCAGGGATTTCTGGCTGTGAGCGACAGTTTAGCCAATCACAACACACCGGCCTAAACGAACCAATCTGAGCCCACTACGTCATTCTGAGGGAGTGTTTTCATAGACTCAGGAAGTCATCCGCTTGTTCAGAGGACAGGGGAAAGCGCGGCTGACAATAAAGGTGAAATTTATGAAAAATAAGACTTTTAAAAAAAAAAAACACGGATACATGTTATATTGCACCCCATAAACACGATCATGCAAAAAAAAGAGCAGTAAACCCGCCCTTTAAAAGCAAAGCCTAAGAACGGGCTCGTCCAGGATTTGAACCAGGGACCTCTCGCACCCTAAGCGAGAATCATACCCCTAGACCAACGAGCCAACACACGCACCCTTCCTGCTGCTGCCTGGCCGCAATCATTTCCGTTTGCGAGGCTTAAAGCACAAAAGTTTCATTAAATGTGCAACTAAACGGTAGCCAGTGCAAAGTTGCCAGCACAGAGGAAATACGGTCTCTTTGCTTTGTGGACACGCTGCAGCACTTGCACAGATGAAAGGGATCGCTCCAGGCCATTGTCTTTGAGAGCGATGGACACCTTTTCTCCACATCGTCGAGGGGAATTAGCTCAAATGGTAGAGCGCTCGCTTAGCATGCGAGAGGTAGCGGGATCGATGCCCGCATTCTCCACACTGTGTGATGCCCTTTTATGCTCACTTCAAAAAGGGGCACTCGCTAGATGAGCTTTTGAGGATCAGCGCTGTGGAAAAGGTTATTTTGGACGAGGTACTGCGCACATTCCTGTCAAAAGCAGGTCCCACCGAGATTTGAACTTGGATCGCTGGATTCAGAGTCCAGAGTGCTAACTATTACACCATGGAACCTTGGCGTGGGTGTTTTTTCCCACCCAGCAGCAGAGGTGTTTAGTCATTCAGCCTAGAAGGTAGACAGCAAAGAGCAAGTGAAGCTTTTTCTTTTTAAGCCCACGTTTCCCCGATCCCGACTGGGTTTCAGAGTGCCAGTTTCACCACCACATCAGCGGTTGCGCATCAGCTCTGTTTTTTCACGCCCTTCCACAAAACAAGCTGAAAAGGTTCCACCGAGATTTGAACTCGGATCGCTGGATTCAAAGCCCAGAGTGCTAACCATTACACCATGGAACCACCACACATTGGTCCCTGGCTGTCTGAAAGGCAGATAGCGATGAGGCTAGGTGGAATAAGGTTGACAGGAGGTGGCGTTTGGTCAGTGGAGTCTGTCGACCAAAATCACAGTGAGCAGGTTGCTCTGCCGAAACCCGGGATCGAACCAGGGACCTTTAGATCTTCAGTCTAACGCTCTCCCAACTGAGCTATTTCGGCCAGGTCTGCTTGCAAACGGTGATTCCAGCAGGGATTTCTGGGAGACCGCCCGTCACTTTCGAGATGAGCAGAGCTGAAGGTCCCAGAGAGCAAAAGATTGGCCTGTAAGGGGATCGAACCCGCGATCGATGCCCGCATTCTCCACACTGTGTGATGCCCTTTTATGCTCACTTCAAAAAGGGGCACTCGCTAGATGAGCTTTTGAGGATCAGCGCTGTGGAAAAGGTTATTTTGGACGAGGTACTGCGCACATTCTTGTCAAAAGCAGGTCCCACCGAGATTTGAACTTGGATCGCTGGATTCAGAGTCCAGAGTGCTAACTATTACACCATGGAAGCTTGGCGTGGGTGTTTTTTTCCCACCCAGCAGCAGAGGTGTTTAGTCATTCAGCCTAGAATCTTCAGTCTAACGCTCTCCCAACTGAGCTATTTCGGCCAGGTCTGCTTGCAAACGGTGTGTCCAGCAGGGATTTCTGGGAGACCGCCCGTCACTTTCGAGATGAGCAGAGCTGAAGGTCCCAGAGAGCAAAAGATTGGCCCGTACGGGGATCGAACCTGCGACCTTGGCGTTATTAGCACCACGCTCTAACCAACTGAGCTAACCGGCCCTGCTCTGGCTGCTTTTCTCCCCAATTTCCCAGAAATATCCTGGTTGCCCTAGTCTGGCTGAAGAGATTAAAGGGCGGGTTTACTGCCATTTCACTTTTTTGATTTCAAATAGTGTGTAATGTTGCTATTGGTGCATGAAGAGTATCTGCAAAGTTGCAGCACTGAAAGTTTAGTGTAAGCAGAGATATCGTCTTTTAAAAATCAGGAAGTAAAATTGCCTACAAAAACGACTCGTTTTGGACTACATCTGGGTTATGGTACGTCACTAACCCACACATTTGCATCAACCACTCCCTCCGGAATATGCAGGAAAGGGCATGCGTCGAGTGAGTTGTGTTCACGCAGCGGTCAGGTCTTCTGTGTTTCGGGCTTCCCACGGACACTATACTTCGACAATAATGGATACAATTTGTGTTTGATTACATTCCTGAAAGTGACGATCGTAATCTAGCTCTCTGTGCTGCGCATTTACGAGAGACAGCTTCCAGAATCTCCACGAGTAAAACACTGGATTAACGTAAACAAGAAACTGTTTCTACATCATGAAGCAGATCCAGCTTTAAAACCAGCAGTTAAAAGTCAGCAGTTGTTGGGCCACACTGTAAGTAGGCTAAGACTTCATCATTTTAAATGTATTTGCATGTATAATTCCCGACGTAGCGTTGTTTTTTTTTGTTTTTTTTTTTTTTCAAATGCCAGCGCTGGCTTTGTAGGCTTATATGGGCTACTAGTTTGGCTATTTTGTGTCTACAGCAAACGTGTACAAACATTATGGACCTGAATTTTGTATAAGTACTAATGTTGTAAATGTATTTTTCATATATATATGCTTTATGACTTTATTTTCGATTTGATCAAGAACGTAAACCTGCAAACGCTGTTTGAGTATAACATTAGTTAGCCAGTCAGTTGCTATCGTTGCCAGTCAGATGCTATTGTGTAAATCAAACGTGTATTAAGTTAAAAAATGAAGCAAATTATCATTCAGAAACCTTTATTAAGATCCGTGTGTGGTGAGGTTCTGCTTGACTCGATTCATCGCGGCTTTCTCGGTCTGATTCTGCCTCACTGATACTGCAGTCTCCACATCATTATTTACGTGTATCCACCGTCTATGCTATCCACCTTTGGCATGCCCGCCCATTTCGCCCGTAAAGGTCATGGGCGTTAATCTTCCGGACAACGTGAGCGACAGTTTAGCCAATCACAACACACCGGCCTAAACGAACCAATCTGAGCCCACTACGTCATTCTGAGGGAGTGTTTTCATAGACTCAGGAAGTCATCCGCTTGTTCAGAGGACAGGGGAAAGCGCGGCTGACAATAAAGGTGAAATTTATGAAAAATAAGACTTTTAAAAAAAAAAAACACGGATACATGTTATATTGCACCCCATAAACACGATCATGCAAAAAAAAGAGCAGTAAACCCGCCCTTTAAAAGCAAAGCCTAAGAACGGGCTCGTCCAG
>JAQIUQ010000612.1:17500-24572 GCA_030378365.1 Hybognathus amarus
CCACAAAACAAGCTGAAAAGGTTCCACCGAGATTTGAACTCGGATCGCTGGATTCAAAGCCCAGAGTGCTAACCATTACACCATGGAACCACCACACATTGGTCCCTGGCTGTCTGAAAGGCAGATAGCGATGAGGCTAGGTGGAATAAGGTTGACAGGAGGTGGCGTTTGGTCAGTGGAGTCCGTCGACCAAAATCACAGTGAGCAGGTTGCTCTGCCGAAACCCGGGATCGAACCAGGGACCTTTAGATCTTCAGTCTAACGCTCTCCCAACTCACAGTCACTCACAAAATCACAGTGAGCAGGTTGCTCTGCCGAAACCCGGGATCGAACCAGGGACCTTTAGATCTTCAGTCTAACGCTCTCCCAACTGAGCTATTTCGGCCAGGTCTGCTTGCAAACGGTGTGTCCAGCAGGGATTTCTGGGAGACCGCCCGTCACTTTCGAGATGAGCAGAGCTGAAGGTCCCAGAGAGCAAAAGATTGGCCTGTAAGGGATCGAACCCACGACCTTGGCGTTATTAGCACCACGCTCTAACCAACTGAGCCTAACCGGCCCTGCTCTGGCTGCTTTTCTCCCCAATTTCCCAGAAATATCCTGGTTGCCCTAGTCTGACTGAAGAGATTAAAGGGCGGGTTTACTGTCATTTCACTTTTTTGATTTCAAATAGTGTGTAATGTTGCTATTGGTGCATGAAGAGTATCTGCAAAGTTGCAGCACTGAAAGTTTAGTGTAAGCAGAGTGTTCACGTTATGTGTTTATGTCCTCGTGTTTTATGTATCTAAAAATAAGATGTGTTTGTTTTCTGTGGATTTTAGGTTACTGTTGATTCGATAACAGCCTGCCGGCGGTAATTGGATGATCAGCTGGCGGTCCTGTTTAAAAACCCCTCCTTCTTCGGTTGGCAGACAAGACTGTTGCGGCTTCGGGTCGGTCGCAATGGCGCGGACTTCCTGCCAGCCGTCAGATCAAACATAACTGTGGTCATGTTGTTTGTGGTTGCGTGCTTTATGTAGCGAGTGGTTATGTAGGAGAGACCTGCTCTTTTGTTTGGGGTACATTTTTCTATGTTTTCTCAAGGAGCGTAGGTAGGGAAGTGTTATTGTAGTTTCTTTTCTTTCTTTTCGATTAGGTTAGTTACATTGCCTTTTATTTTTGGTAGATCGGGGTTTTTGTTTGTTATTTTGGGCCTTGGGTCTCTCTGACGAAAATACCACTCTTTTGAGTTTATTGCTTTATTTGGTCTTTTTGTGGATTAATATTTTTTATTTACTGTTACTATTATTATTATTATTATCTTCGTTTGGACCAGTGGTCCCCACTGATGAATGTGGCCTAACTTTTGTTATCTTCTTCTATGATAACTCTTACATTTAATAAATCTTGTTATAAGTTATGTTGTTTATCTTCTTTGGTTTTTTTTTTTGTTTTGGTCTGACGGCCTGCTGGAAGCCTGTCGCATTTCTTCAGTCTTCAGTTGAGTTAATTTATTGCGTCTTACCCCTAGCGGACGTAATAAAATGGGGGCTCGTCCATTTGATTTGAGTCGTTTGTAAGTGAGTCTATAATTTGCCTTGCTGGTGAGTACTATTTATTTCATTGTCTGATTGGTGGATGTTGTTATTCTGAATATGGAGTTTAGTATTGAGGCTTTTAGACAGTCGCCTACGATAGAGGCTTTACAAACCTGCCGTAAAGCTGATTTAATTCTTCTCGCAGATTGGTATAAGATATCTATATCTAAAGTAGCCTCTAAACAAGTAATTCGAGATGTGATACAAGAGAATTTGGTGTCAAATGGGGTGTTGAAAGTCGAAGCTGCGGATGAGGCGGACGAGTTCGGAACGGAGGCAGGTAAAAATCCAATGTTACAGGCAAGTCCATTGGTGGGTTTAAATACAACGGACCTTAAATTGGCAATACGACTTAAAGAACTTGATTTGCAAGTTAAGCAACAGGAACATGATACTCAGCTTCTGCGCTTTAGACAGTGTGAACTTGAAGCACGTCGCGTTTCTACGGTGCCGCTGAGTGCACCACCTTTAATGGCGTCTGGGGTTCCTTCTATTTCTCCGACTTCACATTCTCCAGGTATGGGTGAATTTGATATTAGTAGACAGATTCGTTTAGTTCCTTCATTTCGAGAAACGGAGATTGACTCGTACTTCAGTGCGTTTGAGCGAATCGCAGCCGTTTTGCAGTGGCCAAGAGAAATTTGGTCACTCTTGCTACAGTGTAAACTAACTGGTAAAGCTCAAGAAGTCTGTGCTGCTTTATCTATTGAGGAGAGTTTAGATTATGATGTTTTGAAGGCATCGGTGCTTAGGGCATATGAGCTCGTTCCTGAAGCATACCGTCAGAAATTTCGTGGGCACGTAAAAGCCACCAATCAGACATTTGTTGAATTTGCCCGTGAAAAGGGAATGTTTTTTGATAAATGGTGCCAGTCCAGCAAGGTAAATGATTATGAGAAACTTCGCGAGCTTATGTTATTGGAAGATTTCAAAACAACTTTACCAGACAAGATTGTTGTATATTTGAATGAGCAAAAAGTAAATACGCTTGCACATGCTGCTGTTTCAGCTGACGAATTCGTACTGACTCATAAAAATGTTTTTGTTACGCCTGTGCGTCGTGAGTTTTCCCAAGTTGAAAGAAGCTCGAAGAATTTAACAACTACGATGTCGAGTCAGGGTGAATTACGTGAGTGTTTCTATTGTCGTGAAATTGGCCACCTCATTGCTGGTTGTCCAGCTTTAAAAAAGAAAAATCAGTCTTCAAATAGTCAGGCGCCGAAAGGTGTTGGATTTGCCCGTGTTACGAGTCCATCAGTCGGTTTAAATCGGCAGGGAATTGATTTGGGGTATGGTCCGTTTGTGTCTAAGTGGGATGGTTTTTCTTGATGGGCAAGAGAGTGTGAAAGTTCCCGTTCGCATTCTCCGAGATACTGGGTCTGCCCAATCATTTGTGCTTGGCAATATTCTACCGTTTTCTAATGATTCGTATTGTGGTTCCGACGTTTTGGTTCAGGGGATTGAGTTAGGGATTGTCCGAGTTCCTTTACATTATGTAAATATTCAATCTGATTTGGTTTCTGATCTTGTTAAGATCGCGGTTCGTCCACAATTACCCATTCAAGGGATTGATTTGATTCTTGGTAATGATCTCGCTGGCGGAAGGGTATTACCGTTTCCAGAAGTAATTGAAGATCCGCTTTCTGACCTGCGAAATGCAGTAGACTCTGTTTCGACCCTAACTTCTGTATTTCCTGCCTGCGTGATTACGCGAGCGCAGTCACGTAAATATGGTGACGTGATTGACCTTTCAGATAGTTTTGTGGCTTTCCCTGACAGCGCCGTTGACGTCACTCAGGAGTTTCCTGTGGAGGAGGAGTGTACACCCTCGGAGGAGCTGTCCATAGGACCTAGTGCTGAAATTGATTTGACATCTGTTATTGATAGAATTTCATTAGCAAACGCACAAAAAAATGACACCTCTCTGGCTCGGTGTAGAACTAGCGTTGTGAAGAAGGAGGATATTTTTACGAAACCTGTTGCTTACTTTTGGGATGACGGGTTGTTGATGCGAAAAAGAACGTCAGTCCTCTCCGAAAATGAAGCTGATGCAACTTATCAGATAGTTGTGCCCAATCAATTTCGTTTGCATGTGCTGACGTTGGCTCACGATCACAGTTTCTCTGGTCATTTGGGCGTTACAAAAACATACCACCGTATCTTAAGTCATTTCTTCTGGCCGGGGTTAAGATCAGATGTTGTGAAATATTGTCGGTCATGTCACACTTGCCAAATTGTGGGAAAGCCAAATCAATTGATTTCCCCAGCACCTCTCTGCCCCATTCCGGTTATTGGTGAGCCGTTTGAGCGGGTGATCTTAGACTGCGTGGGCCCTTTGCCACGGACTAAGTCCGGACATAAATTCATCCTTACTATGATGTGCTCTAACACCCGTTTTCCGGAAGCTGTGCCTTTACGCACTATAAAAAGCAAGGGAGTGTTGCAAGCCTTAATTAAATTCTTTTCAACCTTCGGCTTACCAAAAGTGGTGCAGACTGATCAGGGCACAAATTTTATGTCTCGGTTATTCAAACAAGTGTTGTCACAGCTCAATATAAAACACGAAGTTTCTAGCGCGTACCATCCTGAGTCGCAGGGCGCGTTAGAACGGTTTCATCAAACCCTCAAGTCAATGTTGCGCACATTTTGTGCTCAGTCAGAGAAAGAATGGGATGAGGGTTTGCCCTTATTATTGTTCGCGGTGCGTGAGACTCAGCAGGAATCGCTTGGCTTCAGTCCTGCTGAATTAGTTTTCGGCCATACCGTGAGAGGGCCGCTGAAATTGTTGAAGGAAAAAATGATGGGCTGTAAATCAAGTGACGTCATTAACATCCTAGACTATGTTAGTTCATTTCGTGAACGTTTGCACCGGGTGTGTGAACTAGCTCGTGCCTCTATGGCTTCTGTCCAAGCCAAGATGAAAACTCGATTTGATAAAAAAACTGTTTCACGTTCTTTCAATCAGGGTGACAGGGTTTTGGTTTTGCTTCCTATTCCTGGATCAGCCTTACAGGCGAAGTTCTCTGGTCCGTATGTGATTGACGCCAAACTTAGTGAAACGGACTACATAGTTCGTACGCCTGACCGCAAGAGGAAAACTCGCGTCTGTCATATTAACATGTTGAAGTTATATGTTTCGCGAGACAGACAAGAGAAATGTTCTGTTCCAGCTGCATCTGTGTCTGTTATGTCTACTTTTGATGGTTCTGATTCGGATGGCCTGATCATGCGAAGTGCTTCTGTTTCTGGTGCTCGTTTACAAAATTCGGAGATCCTTAATGATTTGCCATCTTATCTGTCATATCTCTCTGAAGCTCTTCGAGCAGATATTGGTCAGTTAATTAAGTCACATTTAACTTTGTTCTCTGATGTACCATCTAGAACGACTGCAGTGTGCCATGACATTGATGTAGGAGATCATCCGCCAATTAAGCAGCATGCTTATAGAGTGAACCCCGCTAAGCGCAAGGTTATGCAGGATGAGGTGAGGTATTTACTGGAAAACGGGTTGGCTGTACAGAGTTTCAGTGCCTGGAGTTCCCCATGCCTCATCGTTCCGAAGAGTGATGGCACGGTTCGTTTTTGCACTGACTATAGAAAAGTCAATGCCATCACAAAGTCCGATTCGTTTCCCTTGCCCCGCATGGAGGATTGTGTGGACAGGGTGGGGTCTGCTACTTTCGTTTCAAAGCTGGATCTACTCAAGGGCTATTGGCAAGTGCCCCTGACTCCTCGCGCTGCCGAAGTTTCTGCCTTTGTTACGTCTGATAACCTGCTGCAGTACACCGTTATGGCGTTTGGATTGCGAAACGCTCCTGCCACGTTTCAACGTCTTATGAATAGGGTGCTGGCAGGCATTCCTAACTGTGATGCATACTTAGATGACATTGTGGTGTACGCTTCTGATTGGGAGGAACATCTCAAAACCCTTCACATGGTGTTCGACCGGTTGCATGCTTTTAATTTGACACTAAATCTTGCGAAATGCGAGTTTGGAAAAGCTACAGTGACATATTTGGGCAAACAGGTTGGTCAGGGGGCAGTTCGTCCTGTGGCTGCTAAAGTGGAGGCTATTGTACAGTTTCCAGTCCCGAACACTAAACGACAGCTGAGACGTTTTCTTGGTATGGCGGGATACTATCGAGGATTCTGTAAAAACTTTTCAGATGTAGCGTTACCTTTGACCAATTTGCTCTGTCAAAATAGGGATTACCTGTGGTCTGACGAATGTCAGATAGCCTTTGAGTCTGTTAAATCATTGCTGTGCAGTACACCGGTACTTTCTGCTCCTAACTTCTCGATGCCGTTCAAGCTGGACGTGGATGCTAGCGCTACTGGCGCTGGTGCTGTACTTCTGCAGGAGGATGTGCAAGGAGTTGATCATCCTGTATGCTATTTTTCGAGGAAGTTTTTGAAACATCAGTTGAATTATAGCACAATCGAGAAGGAAGCTTTAGCTTTACTGTTTGCGTTACAGTATTTTGAGGTCTATGTGGGGTCTAGTTCATTGACTCTTGTTGTCTTTACTGACCATAATCCGTTGGTTTTCCTGTCTCGGATGCGTAACTCTAACCAACGTATTATGCGTTGGGCATTGATCATACAGGAGTTTAATGTAGAAATTCGCTACAAGAAGGGAAAAGAAAATGTATTGGCAGATACCCTGTCACGTGCGGTGGAATCTGTTTAATCAACTATGTGTTGATTTTTAACGGTGGGGGTGTTACGTTATGTGTTTATGTCCTCGTGTTTTATGTATCTAAAAATAAGATGTGTTTGTTTCCTGTGGATTTTAGGTTACTGTTGATTCGATAACAGCCTGCCGGCGGTAATTGGATGATCAGCTGGCGGTCCTGTTTAAAAACCCCTCCTTCTTCGGTTGGCAGACAAGACTGTTGCGGCTTCGGGTCGGTCGCAATGGCGCGGACTTCCTGCCAGCCGTCAGATCAAACATAACTGTGGTCATGTTGTTTGTGGTTGCGTGCTTTATGTAGCGAGTGGTTATGTAGGAGAGACCTGCTCTTTTGTTTGGGGTACATTTTTCTATGTTTTCTCAAGGAGCGTAGGTAGGGAAGTGTTATTGTAGTTTCTTTTCTTTCTTTTCGATTAGGTTAGTTACATTGCCTTTTATTTTTGGTAGATTGGGGTTTTTGTTTGTTATTTTGGGCCTTGGGTCTCTCTGACGAAAATACCACTCTTTTGAGTTTATTGCTTTATTTGGTCTTTTTGTGGATTAATATTTTTTATTTACTGTTACTATTATTATTATTATTATCTTCGTTTGGACCAGTGGTCCCCACTGATGAATGTGGCCTAACTTTGTTATCTTCTTCTATGATAACTCTTACATTTAATAAATCTTGTTATAAGTTATGTTGTTTATCTTCTTTGGTTTTTTTTTTGTTTGTTTTGGTCTGACGGCCTGCTGGAAGCCTGTCGCATTTCTTCAGTCTTCAGTTGAGTTAATTTATTGCGTCTTACCCCTAGCGGACGTAATA